>JAADVK010000316.1:0-30318 GCA_023334975.1 Globisporangium sylvaticum
GATGCGCTCCGAGACGTTGCCGATGTTGTGGTGGGCGTCCGTCCACTCGCAGTGGAAGCGGCCGGCGCGGTCCGTGCGCTCGTAGGTGTGGCCACCGAAGAAGTCGCGCTGCGCCTGGGTCAGGTTCGCTGGGAGCTTCTCGCGGCGGAACGAGTCAAAGTAGTTGAGCGACGCCGAGAAAGATGGCGTCGGGATGCCGCTCGCGACCGCAAGCGAGATCACGCGGCGCCACGAGTACTGGCGGGCGTTGAGCTCCTGGGCGAAGTCAGGGTCGACGAGCAGACTGATGAGGTCGGCGTCCTTCGAGTACGCCGCCTTGATGCGGTCCAAGAACGCGGCGCGAATGATGCAACCGCCCTTCCAGATGCGAGCGCACTCGCCCAAGTCGACGTTCCAGCCCATCTGCACACCGGCTTCGCGGATCAGGTTGAGGCCCTGCGCGTACGAGCAGATCTTGGACGCGTACAGCGCCTGGCGCACGTCGTCGATCAACTGCTGCTTGTCCACAGCTGGGATCTCCGATGGGCCGTTGAGCACCTTCGAGGCGTACACACGCTCCTCCTTGCGGGCCGAGAGGTAACGGGCGTCGAGCGAGGCCGTGATGGTTGGCGCGGCGATCGAGCGCTCAGCAGCCTCCTGCACGGTCCAGCGACCAGTGCCCTTCATGCCGGTCTGGTCGAGGATCTTGTCGAGCAAGTACCCGTCGGCTTCCATGTCGTCCTTCTTGGCGAAGATCGCGGCCGTGATCTCGATCAGGAACGACTCCAAGTCGCCCTTGTTCCACTCGTCGAACACCTGGGCGAGCTCGGCGTTGGTCAAGCCACCGGCGATCTTCAAGATGTCGTACGCCTCGGCGATGAGCTGCATGTCACCGTACTCAATGCCGTTGTGCACCATCTTGACGTAGTTGCCCGAGCCAATTGGGCCCAAGTACGTGGTGCAGGCGCCGTCGTCCACCTGGGCGGCGCACTTGACGAGGATCGGCTCGAGCGCGTCGAAGGCCTCCTTTGGGCCACCTGGCATGAGCGAAGGGCCCGTGCGCGCACCTTCCTCACCGCCAGAGATACCCATGCCGACGAACTGGATGCCCTTGCTCTTCAGCTCTTCGGCGCGACGCACCGAGTTTGGGAACCACTCGTTACCGCCGTCGACGATGATGTCGCCGGCCTCCATGTGCTCGGCGAGCGCGGCGATCGTGAGGTCGACTGGCTTGCCGGCCACCACGAGGATGATCACCTTGCGCGGCGTGGAGAGCGAGCGCACGAAGTCGCCCACGTCCTTGTGGCCCACGAGCGGCAGGTTGCCCTCGTTCTTGGCGCGCTCGACGGTCGCGTCCACCTTGTCCGGCGAGCGGTTGCACACCGAGACGCGGAAGCCGTGCGACGCCATGTTGAGCGCGAAGTTCTGGCCCATGACCGCGAGGCCGTAGAGACCGACGTCCGAGAGAGGCTGCGCCATCGTGCTGAAGAGAGAGGAGGAAGAGAGAGGGGGAGAACTGGGGAGCTGCTGGGGGCTGGAGCTCAAATTCCGGAATGAGCGGAAGCCGCGCATGGCGGCGCGCGCATGCCGCCCGCTCCCAGTTAAAAGGGGGAACATTGGGATCAACGCAAGCCGCCTCAACGTCATCAACAGGCAGGCAGGCAGGCAGGATGCGATCCCTCTTTAAAGAGATCAGCGACTTTGAGAGGGAGGGGATCACGAGAGCAACCGCTCGATACTAAACGGCGCCTGCTACTGCTGGGTTGGTGGGGCTGTAGACATGAAGGAATCGAGATCTCGGCAGGTTGTGTGTGCATGCGGGAGCAGCGTTAATAGAGCGAGGGCATATAGGACATACACAGACGTGTGTGTGTGTGTGTGCATGCTGCTATGTAAATGTATGGGAACGAGCGTACATACATGGGCAAGCAGGCGCGCTCAAAGCGGAGATCTGTTTGAAGAAGTCGCTGGTGCTTGGGGATGATGTGAAAAGATCCCTGATTTTCTTTTGTATGGAGTTCACTATGGGCGGTTCCCAATCCAACCACAATCCAAAGCGCAGCAGTTGGGGTTTGCGGACTGTTTACGTCATTGCAGGGGGCATTCAGCCAGTGAGAGACGCGGGTTTCGCATTAACCCTAGCACGCGAGCCGTCACTGTAGACTTGGAGTTTGTATGCTTGAGTTTGTCCGAGCGTGTTGTCGTTGTGCGTGCCCAAGCAGCATTGGTGACAAAACAGGGTAGGGTGGGACACTTGTGTGCTGCGAAAACAGCATGCGGCTCTGGTGAGCAAAGCGCACACCCCCACTCTGCGTGCGCAAACAGCGGCGGCGACGCGATCGCGGCTTACGAAAGTTTGGTGGGCGGCGGATGGGGCCAGCAGCCCACAGCAGTGAGTTCACTGGAGTGAGCAAGCGAGCCGCCGACATGGCATGCGCATACGCATGCACGGGATGTTGGGTAAGTGCACCTAATAGACGCAGTGGTGAGTGGCACTCGCAGGAAAGAACTTCAAAGAGGAGGCAGCGTGAACCCTCGTTCGGTTCAGCGTTGGGGCTTTGAAGGTGAGTTCATTTGCGCATTTGAATGCGTCCAGGACAGACACGAACGAGTATCTTTGCACTTGCTAATGGACGCATGACGCATTCGCTCATGCAGTGAGCGTGCATGAGTGAGCATTGGACTGCGGAGGTGAGCAGCTCGTGAGTTCATTTGGTTTAGCCCTTAACTTGTCACCTACATGCGTTCAGGGGAACGGACGCATGCGCGTGCCAATAATGGACGCATTTCGTGCCAGCGCTGGTTCGAAATAGATGGTACGATGATTGAGCTGCTATGAACACGGTCCCTGTGCTCGTTCATCTGGTTTATTTTTCGCAGCAGCATGCGTCCAGGACGAAAACAGAGGCACATGGCGATGAACGCATTCGTGCAAGCTTCAGTTCTCAACAACGAACGCAATAACGAATGATGCAAAGAATGACTTGTACAATCAATTGTTCGTGATGTTCACTCGCATTTATTTCTCGCAACATGCGCTGACGGCCACTCGACATGTGAACGCAGCCACGCAGCTGTGGGTTGATCTACTTGCCATAACTAGAATCTAGTGTGTGCGGTGTAGAAAGCGCTCAGACATCCAAGGAAAAAATTGGCCTCAAGCAGCTAACTCAGCCGGCGAGCTGAGAGCTATCAGCAAAACACTGCGAATGTTTAAGGGAATAGTTCATCATCACCGCGCTTCCACACACTTTCTACTGAAGCTAATCGCCATACGCAACACATACACATGCATTGTGTTGAAAAACACAGCGAGAGAAACAAGCACATGCATGAAGGCGAATGGATCCCAACACCATGGGGAATCGGTGCGGATCGCATTGCGCTCGTCATGCTCGGCTGCCACTTCGCTTCGTGATCGTGATCAAACTTCCTTGTCGGTCTGGGTGTCGTGGAGAACACAACATGAGTAATCCCCGTCGGGTTAGCTCGAAGCGGCTACAGCACGACGTCTGTAATGTGCCGCTGAGCCAATTGCATAACTTTTAGTATGACGATCAGTCCCCGCAAGTCCACTATAACGCTCCGACCAGCGCGCGCGTTTGCACACACGCGACCGGCCCTCTTCGCAGCTTCATCGCGAGGGGATCTACGCTTCGACGTTGGCACTTTCTGTCCTGGTGTCCGGGGAATTTCCCCAAGCCATCCCCGGAGGGATCCGCTTGACTCTGCAATTCTAAATCGTGTTCTGAGCAGCCAGATGGAGGCAACAGCAGCGCTCCGCATCCAGAGGACGAGGCGTCACCGTCCGTTCACCATGGAGCCGTCCATTCATCGCCCCAAAAAAAGCACCAGTCAAGCCAACCACCGCCTGCCGTCCAGTCGTTTTGACCCGTTTCAATGATGCAAACCCACCCACCCGCCAATTGGAGCAGAAAGCTTCGATCCGCTTTTCTGGAATGTTCAAACCCACGGGTTTTGGTGCGAAACGGACGACCCGACCCGTTTTGAAACCGCTCGCTTCACATCGCCTGTTTGGTGTTGGGCTTTCTTTTGACTGGAGCAGACGCGGAGCGGTTTCAAGCAGGAGAAATGAAGCATGAGGATGCTCAGATCGCTTTTTTCCAGCTCCCTCGACATCAGCAGCAACGCGTTGCAGCCCCGACACCAGCAGCAGCACCATCAGCACCAGCACCAGCATCAGCACCAGCTCCACACCGCAGCAGGCAGCAGTCATCTAGTCGTTTGTATCGGGAGCGCGGTGATGATGAACTATTCCCTTAAACATTCGCAGTGTTTTGCTGATAGCTCTCGGCTCGCCGGCTGAGTTAGCTGCTTGAGGCCAATTTTTTCCTTGGATGTCTGAGCGCTCCCATCATCATCATCACCATGTATTGGTAGCCGTGTGTATGTGTTATATATGTGTGTATGGTTGAAACGTGAGGGCACTGTGATTATACTCTGACATGCGCGTCGTTTGAAAGCTCTCGGGCTTTATGATACGACAACCTAGTTAATCCATTTTTGTATGAGTACTCCTCCAACCTCAATGCTGCGTCTATTGCATATATCTGTAGCTGTAGTCATAACGCATAGCAATCCACTCTCCTATTCTCTTTCAATCTCGCGTCGTGCTCCATCTTTCAAGTCTCTTTGCAACGTGTCCGTCCATGCCAACCTGAACTCTCTGCGCCAATTCGTTCAAGTCTGCATGCACACACGACACGCTCAATCTCTAAACAATGAACACAAGCGCCAAGCCCACGCCAAAGTGCTCGCTGCAGACCGCGTCCTCGATCCGCGGCGACCTGCGGCTGCCGTCCACATTGCGCCGCAACTCGCAAGACCTGACGTCGTCTGGTAAAACACGGTCGGTCTTCACTGCGCTCCCACCATCCCCAGCGACCAACAGCAATGGCAGTGCACTGCCTCAACGAAGAGCTGCACGAACGCGAAGCAAGTGGTGGTGGCTGCGGTCGTCGCTGGTCTCGTGGGTCTACAGCTACCCGCAGCTCTGCTTCCTGCTGCTGTACGTGAGCTGCACGTACGCCAGTGGGCTCTATGCGTCCACACAACTCGTCAATGTGCTGTTGCGATCTGTGCGAGTGCCTGAAGCGATCGCAAACGCCCAGCATTCGTACGAGACCACGAGCTTCGAGCTGCGCAATGCGTCAGGGTGTGTGGTCGAGACGTCGCTCAGCAGGTTGATTGACGCGAAGACCGCGCTGGTGGCGACGCGTGAACAGCTCGATACGGTCGCTCAAGCCAACGCCAAAGCTCTCGACCAGTTTGAACAAAGCGTTGCAGCGTGCTCGACCAGTTTCCTCAACTTGCTCAAGGCCTCCAACGCCAGCCACATCAACAGCAACGCCTCAGGCAGCAGCAGCAACACCAGCAGCTCAGCAGCGTCAGCGAATCCTTGGACGACCCAGTGCTTCTCAAACGCGTTCCTGGAAGGAACCAGCAATGCCGCAGCGCAAGCCAATCTCTCACACGAGGTTCTCGACCAGGTCCGAATTGTGCTACTCTCACGAGCCACAGATGAAGCCTCCGGTGCGCTAAGCCAGCAGCTTGCAAACATTGGTGATGGTGACAACCACCGAGTCGACTCTGCTTCTAAGATTGTGAACATTGTGAACGCGATCTTCAACTCGACGCTGGAATCACTGGACACCAGAGCTCAAGAAGCTATTGAGAGGCTGAAAGCTGTCCAATCAGTGCCTGACAGTGGAGACAGCTCGGGGAGCGATGGCGGCCAACCTCTGAACCTGGACGGTGAGAGCACTTCGCTTACCGTAGCAGACGTGGTTCCAGATCTGCGAGCCACCGAGGCGCTGCGAACCCTGAGAGACACACTGCTGAAGCGCTTGAGAACCATTCTCCCATCTGAGCCAGCGATTATCGACAAGATCATCAACACGACCGCCGCAGAGTGGGAGTTTCTTGAAACCCAAGTGCAGAGTCTTCAAAATCAGACGACGGGCTTGCAGATCGAGCTGCAGCGGATGGTGCACGCGACGTGGTCCCACGTGAACAGCTCTTCAGAGACCGCACGCGCCATTCTACTGGACACGGAGCTGGAAGTGATCGCCAGCATGGACGATCTCAGTCGCCAGTGGCGCTCAGCGATCCAAGGCGTGCTCGCGTCCCACATGCACGCTTTGGACGCAGTGGACGAGCGGATCCAGAGTCTCACCGATGCTTTCAAGCTCTCAAACAAGGATGGTAGTTTGAAGACGCGAAGCCATAGCCGAACGCTCGAGATCGACGATTTCCCGAGCGACGACGCGCTTGCCCAGCGACAGCTCTACCTTTTGCAGCGCCGCAGCGAGCTTCAGCACCACAGCACGGGTGACTCGCAGCCTCAGGGTCAACAACAGACTCTAGGCACCGGACCGACAGGGTTTCGCATCCGCGAACTCGTGTCTGCGGGCGTCGACATGTTACGATTCGTGCGGCGCCTGCTGTATTCCGCGGACTGGGGCTACGCGTGTCTGAAGATCCTCGAGGTCGTGATCGAGCTCTGGACCGACTCGTACTCGGACATGGCGAGCGTCGACATCCGAGGCATCTCGTCCATTCAGAACTGGGTACGTGTGTGGCTTTTACAAAGGAGTGAGAGGTTGACTGGACCGCAGAGCTAACGCACTTGCCTGCCTGCTTGCTTACCCGACACTTTGTAGACTGACGCGTGGCAGATCCTCAAGTGCAAGCACGACTTCGCGAGTGTGTGCTACTTTCTCGTGATGCAAGCGGATCTGTTGCTACAGGTCTTCCTGGAGTACGTGGTGTGGGTCTGCGTGGGGATCGCTGGCACTGGCGCGCTGGTGCTCTGGAAACGGGAGTTCCTGCGAGTCTGCGGACAAGATACTCCCCACACACCTCACGATACACACAACGAGGAGCTACAGCCACAACAACAGCAAGAAGCGACGCTGGTGCAGTCGCTTCTCAGCATGGTGCTGCCGATCCGAAGCTCCGCTGAGAACCCGCTGGTGGAAATCGACGCGCAGACCGCATTTATTGCGAATCTCTCTCAAAGCGAGTCGTGGCGCATCGCGAACGCCTCGGAGCGCGCGTGGACGAACCAAGCAGGTGCGAATATTGAGCTTGGTTGGACCTGGCTGTTCTTGGTGGTATCACAGTTTGCATAGGTGACTGATACAGTTTGTTTGTGGTTGCTTGCCCTTGATGCAGTGGCCCTGGAGCGACTGCAGTCTCAGCAGCAGACGCTGACGCTCTTGACGCGGATGTACGATAACTGCGCTTTAGAGCAAACCGACGAGACGACCGCTGAGGTCAGCGGTGTCAGCATGTCGGACTCCTGTGTGAACCTCGACGCGACCGATTCCCAGACACTGCAACGATTCCCATCTTCAGCAACAGCACCGGAGCAGCTGAGTAACACCAGCATCTTCACCATGGGATCATTCGGCCACTGCTTTGCAGCGACCACTGAAGCGATGGCACTCACGAACGAGCTTCAAGTGCACGCGACGCTTGATTTGCAGGCGTGCGCGTTAGAGAAGGCGCTGTACCTGACGGTGTCCTCATGGTGGCTGTTCGTGGTGCTGTGGTCTGCGAACCGGTTTGTCGCGAAAATGATCGTGAGGGCGTGCGGACTGCTCTGGTGGAGGTTCCTGAGCGCGAATCGACTCGAGTTTGTCGGCTTTTGCTTCGAAGACGGCGCGATTCAGGCTCCAGAGTCGCTTGCAAAAGCTGTAAAAGAGCACCTGCGAGACGTGCGCTGGTCGCTCGCAGTGCGGGTTCTTGGGGTGACTTTGATGATTGTGTGCTGCGCTGGGATCTGGTATCTTGTACTGGATCAGATGCTCTGACAACTTCCTGTAGACGAGCAGCACAAGAATCAACAAGCCTCGCAAAATTACAAGACCCACCTACCGAATTTCATGAGCAAACACGACTTTTTGTTTCTTTATTCAGATTTCTTCAGTGTGCAACAGTATGCACTGACTGCGCTCTTGCTATTCTTTTGTCACTTGGATCCACAAATGGGGAGGGACGACGGCATCCGCTCCGCTCTTCTTTCACATGCTTTTTGTTGGTTTGTTCGTTTTACTCCAGAGCCATGACTTCTTCCAGCTCCGCGAGGTCCGGCTCCGACTCCGCCAGCTTCAAGAACGCCTCTTCCTTGACGCTGCGCAGATAGTCGTTCATGTCTTCGTAGTCTGGAATTTCATCGTCAGCATCATCAGCAGCGACTGGCTTCTCAGCAGATGATTTCTTGAAACAGATGCGGAAACTGCGCACCTCCATCGCTTGGAGCTCGACCTCCGTGCCCTTCACTGGAAGAGCAGGCTTGCTCTCCATCTCGGAACCTTCAAATTCATTCGTCTTCCACTTCATACCGTGAGGTTCGCGCTCCTGGCTGCTCAGTGGCGCAACGCCGGTCAGCAAGAGCTCCGTGACCTCGCTGATTGCAGTGTTCTTGACCGTCAACAGCTTCGAAAAGTCCACCTTCACGGACTTTGAGAGACTCGCGTGCTCCTCAACAGAGTACAGGTGCGAAAGGCGAGCCATGACGCAGTCTTTGCTGAGCTCCTGGAGCGTGGTCAAGCCTACGTTCTCCGGGAACTCGCCGACCTTCAGCCATGGCACCTTCCCTTCGACCTCTGTGTCCGACGGCACAGGCTTTCGGAACGCAACAAGTGGAGCGAAGAACTGCTTCTCCATCTTGGTGCGGATGCTGCGGATACCTTCCGTGGCGCTGTCGACGTTGATGAAGAAGTTTCCGCGCACAATCAAGCCGCGGACCTTCTCCTTCTGTGTAGCCTTGTCAAAGAACGACTCGGTCTCATTCAGGTGCTCGCCCACACCCTTGCCGTCGTCCGCGAGCAGACGGCGGTGCACCATGACCTCAATCTGACCGTCCTCGAGACTTGCAGCCCCCTGCGCGCGGTCCGTGACAACGTTCAGCTGGTACTTGTCGTCCTTGATGTACGCGCCGGTGGTGATCGGGAAGTAGTTCGCCGCGACAAACTCCTGGTCGTCGTGGAGCGTCAGGTTCCACGTGTCTCGGTGGTTGCGCACGCGCGTGATGAACTCGAGGCCATTCGAGTCCGTGTACAGCGTCTTCGCAGACTTGATGCTGTTCTGGGAATCGAAGCGGATGATCACCTCTTTGCCCTTCTTGTCCTCAATCGGGATGGACCCCACGGTCCATTCAATCTCGACAAACTCGTCGCCATCGTTCACACGGTACTCCAACGTCACCCATCTGCCGATCTGGAAGGCGATGCGAGACGCACTGCCAGACGCAGCGTTCACTTGGAGATCAACAAGACGGACTTCTTCCGCTCCCTTCCCAGCGCGGTGTACAGTCTTCGAGTCTGGTCGGAAGATGTACGCCCCCGAGCGCTGCTCATTGTCGGCCTGGAACGCCTGGTAGTACAGCACGCTGGAGTTGAGCGGCAGCTCGATGTTCTTCTTCTTGTTCGTGATGGAGATGATCGAGCCCGTGTCTTTCGCGATCTTCACGCGCACCAAGTCGTTCTCGAGCGTCACCGCAGCTTGGGTTTTGTCGCCCAAACCTGACGAAGTTGATAATGATTTGCGAGCCCCATCACTACTGCGCGCCTTCCTCGAAATCATAAAGCGGGCTTCACTCAACGGATCCAGCTCCGTACTGAACACGAGCGAGAACTGCGCCGCCTTCTGCTCCGGGTGCACTGGGACGGCAGCAAACACCTCCTGCTGGCGCACTTTCGCAGTGCCCGAGATGACTTGGATGTCCACCTCCTTGTACTTGATCGGGATCGAGATGGTCTGCACGCTCTTGCGGGCCAGCGCATTGTGCACCAGCACTTCGAACTTCTACAAAGATTATAAACACAAACAGACACGCTAGTTAGCATCCACGGTCATACTGTCAGCAAGTGAGCCTCCAAGTTGTCGAATGGTTGCGTACCTCATTTGAAGTGGACACGTCGCACGTGCTGGTGTTCGCGAGCAGGCAAAACTCGTACTTCTCCTTCTCGCCGATCACGAAAAACACTTCGTTGAACTCTTTTTCAGCTTCGAGGACGCCGTCATTGAGGCGCAGCGCGTAGTCATCCGCGACGTTCTGCTTCTCGGTGCCCGAGAGACCGTCGTGGTGCTGTACCAAGCCGACAGCCCGCTGGAGCTTGTCGAGCTGCGCCGAGTGGTGGCTCTGGTAGAGCGCATCCAGCTGACGCACTTGCTGGAGAAGGGTGTTGGACACGCGCGCGAACCGCTTGAGCCCCGGACGACTCGTGAAGAAGCCCGACCAGTACTGGTGCTTGCCCGACGAGTACGGGAAGAAATCGTCCGTCTTGACACTCCACGTGAGATCTTCGGCCAGCTTCAGGTCTGTGTAGTACGACAGGTTCGAGTACAGCACGTTGATCCGGTTGTCTTGGTTCACGTAGTGCTACCAGAAACAAATGGAGGATTAGAACATAATACAAACTCATTCAGGGTGGAGTTTATAAGCCACGTACCACCAGCTTGTCCATGTTCTTGTACCACATGCGCGCGTTGTCGAACTGGAAGTCGTCGCCCATGGGGATGAAAACGTGGTTCCCCTTCGTGCTCGCGCCGCGGTCAAGCGACATTTTCACAAAGTCGTCGACTGTCGAGCAGACGTTGAAGTCGTGCAGCTCCGGGTCGTCCTGGATCTGGCAGTCGCGGTATCCGTAGTTGAACTCGCGCGGTGGGCCGTAGTGATCAATGATCTCGCCAGTGAACACCTGCGAGTTTTTCCCGCGCGACTTGCTCGGACGCCAGATGAACTCGAGGTCCTTCTTCGACTTGCGGAGATCGTAGTCTTGGTAGTCAATGCGCGCAAAGTAGAGCGCGTCAAAGCCTACGCCCGCGGAGAGCAGCGAACCTTGCGTGGACGAGTGACCGAAAGGATCGATTTGCCAGCCAATACGAGGCGTGACGTTGAACTCTTCCTTGAGCAAACGGTGGCCGTACGCAGTCTGGTCGACCATCGCAGTGTAGTGCGGCGTCGCCTCGTCGTGCATGCACCAGCCGCCATTCACGCTCAGGTCCAGACGACCTTCCTTGACGAGCTGCTTCACGACCGCCTTGGTCTCCGAGCTCTGCTGGTGCCACCAGCGCTGGAAGAACGACTGCAGTGACAAATACACAGTTTGTCAATGACTCATACGTCACCAGCCACTAGGAAACATGCAACAAGATCGTACCTGCTCCACAAACATGAACTGGCGGTCCGGGTTCTCCAAGAGCTCCTTCACCACCGTGTCCAAGATGTACTCCACTCGCTCCATGTAGTACTGGTCAATGCCAACAAGCCATCCTCTGCATACGCACACACCCACAACAGCACACAGACGAACCGAGTTACAAATCATCATCATCATCACTGCGAAGGGTCGCTTTCAATGCGTATCAAAGAAAGAAAAAGAAAGCTGCGTACGTACGGGTCGTCGTGCGAGTGCGCAATGAGGTGCACGTTGAGCTTGTGCGGGTCGATCTTCCCCTTCGTGTCGTACTTGGCGTTCACCGGCAGCTTCCACTTGCTCGGGTCGCAGTTCTCCGACGCGACGCTCGCAGCTTTCTTCTGCGCGTAGCTCGGCGGCAGCTCGACGCCATGGCTGTCGACCGCGCTTGGCTCCTGGGCGACTGCAGCGACCACCGCAAGCGCAGCGGCAGCAGCCACGGCCCACGTGAGCACTCGAGGGGCGCGCATTCTTCTTGCTCTCCCTGTCGACCTTGACGTGAATGCACGAATGGGTGCGTGCAGCGATGATGGATGGACGCTTCGGTGCTTCGATCTGCTTATGCTTATCTGCTGCGTTCTCTCCAATCTTCTTCGCCCATCAAACTTCAAGAAGAGGGAGAGGGAAAGATCGCTTTGCTTTTTGGCGATACTGTTAATATAGGAAAGAATTGGGTGCGGTCCCGATACAAAACAATAGCAGAGCTGTCGCAACTCAGTTTGTAGGGATAGGTTAGTTGGTTGGGTTTCATTTTCTAATCGTTGGCTCGCTTGTTGGTTACAAGCATTAGAATGCGAGGGACAGATGCGCATTTTTGATCATTAAATGAAAATGCTGCTAAAGCAAGGGATAGCTACAATTCACTTTTATTTGGGTTTAAGGACCATCTTGCATCGCGAACCAACACAAATCATTTCCGAATCGTGGAGTTGTTACGCAAAAGAGCGCAAATCATTTTGGGCACGTGGTTTCACAATCCAGAACCTGATTTCTCAAATGAATTGGAGATTAAAGATGAATTGAACGGTTGTCTGAGTGGTGGTCAAGTACTGTTGAGCTCGTGAATAGAAGAGCGCAATGTGGACAGAAATACCGTACGGTACGGGACCAGCCACTCGAGCGCGTCACTCTTCTAGCCAGGAAGAATAAAGGATCGCTCGCAGTCAAGATACGATTTCTGAACTCTAAAAGCAGCGCAAAATGAGCTCAGAAAAGCAAAAGCGTTACCCGCACTATAGCCAACAATGGAGCTTGGACGCCACGAAAAATTCTAATACTGTATGCACCAAAAATGACTTGCCGCCACCGACGCCATGGCATTATTTTCGCCACCAGCAAGGATCCCATGCGAATGCGAGAGGTCTCAAACAGCGGCTCAAAATGCATCTGAGCAGCCCCTACAAACATCAAGTGAGATGAAATCAAGGAGCGAATGGCCCTTTCCCTCGCACCCATCTCCTCCTGTCCTCCTCGGCTTCGATACTGTTTGGATGCATACCATCTGCGCTTTTTGAACGAACACTTTCAACCCCCGAAACGAGCGAGACCTCAATTTCTGCACAGAAAGTTTATGCTGCACAAATGGAGTGGTTTTGTGTTTTGTGAACAGCGTCAACGGCAATTTGTCGCGGGATTGCGGATTGCCAAGACGACCAGCAGCGTTTATGCTGCGAGCGAACGCCCGTCAAAAGCGTATTCACTATTCACACAAGAGATCCGGGCGGGCGGTAAGCGTGTAGACGTGAACGCGCTGTATGTCCTGGTACAAGCATGGAACTGCGCTCACAACGGGTCTTCGCTGGTGTGTTGACTCGGATGAGATACACTTTGCCATCCACAATTGCTGGCAGCTGCCCTTGAAACCAGACAGAGACACCAGACCGTTGGCCTCCAACCACCACCACCCTTCAAGATCCAAAATCATAAAATCTGCTGACAAGGCGATCCACAGAACCTCCAATCCGCTGGATTTGAGAAAACAGTCACAATCCACCATCCGTCCACAATCCTGTCACTGTTTCGAGTTCATTTTGACTTAAATGATCATACAAAATCCAAGATGTCACTATGCTGCGCTCATTGTATATGGTCCGTCCGAAGACTTGGATGGGACAGGGCTAGGGCTCGCCCTTTTTTCCCCCTCGCTTCCCCATTTTTCTGTACTTGCGCGAGACCACACGACCGACTCTTTTTGCTCTTGGCGTTGTGCCTTCAGTATTGAAATTGCCAGCTGGCGACGCCACGACGCGCTCACAAGCAGACGGTCCAGTGCAAGAGCCGTCGCTCTCCGACTCTGTCGTCGCTTTCCTTCAAGCTCAGCATTTACAACAGCACACAACAACAACAACAACAACAACAGGACCAGCAACACACACAAACCTCAAGCATTCGAAATTTGGACGCCAAACTTTCACGCCGCAGGTTCCATATTCCCAGATACGCACACAAGGATCAAGCGCTGCTCCATTCCATTAACAGGACCGGAAGACGTGTCAACCGTAGCTGCTCGTCATTACCGCCACACTCGCGCTTCATCGCCTTCCCAGACAGGTCGTCGATACATACATACTCATCCATCCATCCATCTACCATGCCGCTGCTCCTGCGCCGATCGGCACCCAGCCCGTCGATTGACCAGCTCGCGTTCGCGGTCCCCGCCGCGCCGCTCGCGACCGGCTCGAATGGCAGCAACAACAACAACAACAACAACTCCAGCAACCTGCGCGCCAGCACCGGCTCGGAGGCGGCGCATTTCGCCCAGCTCCAGCGCTGCTCCACGCACGCGCGCATGTCGATGGCGCGCCGCCGCAGCACCGCCAGCATCAACGACACGGAGCTGCTCTGCTCGCACGCGAGCTGCGAGAACGAAGAGTGCAGCGACCCGCAGCACGCGCACCCGCTGCAGATGAGCGAGAGCTTCGAGGAGGAGGACGTCGTAGTCGAGCGCGACCCATCGTTCCGCGCGTCGTCGAAGAAGGCGTCGTCGTCCCAGGACGACCAGCAGGACGACGAAGACACGGCCACGAGCGAGTGGGGGTACGGATCCGACGCCGGTCGCGCGTCCAGCGTGCCGAGCTGCGCGTGCTCCTGCCGAGACGACGACGTGTGCGCTGCGTCGTCGACGGTCACGATCGAAGACAAGCAGCTCGCCGTGGTCGACATGGAGCTGCGCGACCTGAGAAAGACGTTCGCGAACAAGCTCTACACGCGTATCAGCAACATGTCCAAGTCGTTCGGGCGAAAGCGCGGCGGCTCCCACCCGCAGCTCACCGCGTCTTGAGCGTGAAAGAGCGAGTGATGGTGAGAGTCTTGGAACCCAAGCAGCTGAATGCCAGAGGTCTCCAGTGTTGCCAGTGCTGCCAGCCCACCACCACCAGAAGAAACAGAACGCATGGTCTGCTGATGCTATCTGAATCACCCGCCCACAGCAAAAGAAGCCGGGCGAGAGAGCTCTTGGGAATGAACGTTGGAATTCATGCCCATGAGCCAATCGCGAAGCCGGGTCGCTTCGATGTACCAATAGTCAATAGAAGAGTGTCGTGTGCCAAAGTCACGTGAAAGAAGTCGCAGGGACTTTACCCCAGTATTTATCTCGCAATGAAAAGAGAGTTTTTGATCGTTCTTATTATTATGTGCGCAATGAAGCAAGCACCAACTGGTTTACTCATTATTCATCATCGGGAGATTGTAAAGCTTCATCGACTAAATGGCGGTGCAGCAATGATCAAGATAGATAGGCGTATCCTTTTGTCTTGCTGGCTATTGCAGCTTGTGGCGTGCGCAAATCCTTCCAAGTGTGCAATTCCGACGTAGTTAACTCAAGAGAAGCAAAGAGAAAGAAAGAAAATCGCATTTGCTGCTTACGATCTCACAGCAAGACGAACGCACATGCCATGCTGCTTCTCCTACGCTACTGCTCAGTTACTTTGATCTGCTGCGCTTCTTGGTCGAGACGAACATCAGGTAGAAGACGACCACGAACATCACCACCAGCGTGAGGATGTATCCGATGAAGCGCGGCGCGAGCAGCTACAAGAGCAGCAGGTCACCACAACACATCAATGAGTCAGTCAGTTAGTTGCCCATTCTGAAACAAAAGATCGCAGCCACATCTTGGCAGGAACTCACTCCGTTCTCCAAGCCGCTGACGTCGACGCCGTTCTTCTTCTGGCGCTTGAGGCGCTCGCTCGCCTTGGAGTAGCGCTCGCCGGCGTAGATGGTCGGGCCGAGCGTGACGTCCGTCAGCCGGCCGTCGACGTCGCGGCGTCCGCCCAGGTTGCGATTCCGCAGCTCCATTTTTGTGTTGTCGCGTTTGGCTGCTCTTGCTTGAATGAGCTCAATCATTCGCCAGAGTGCCAGCCAAAGGGTCTTGTAAAAGGGACAGAACAGTACTCGTCCTCACTTGCCCATACAGTACACCTGTAATGTCTCTTCTGTGTGTGGTCGGGTTGTGAGGGATCGGTGATGGATAACCTTCGTCTCAAATCTCAACCCGTGGGTTTTGAAAAACAGATTTAAACTTGCAGATGCAATACAAGTTTATAAACAGATCGACGGGTCCTCAATCGCTCCCTTTGATTATGGTAACAAGTTCACTCCCGACAGTGCCTCTGTGAGCATTTTTTATCTGAGTTTCAGTATGCCGTGATGCTTTCTCCGATGCTGAAGATCGCTTTCCTTCTCAGTCAGTCACGCCTTAAAGTGGTCGTGTCGCAAGAAAGGAGCGACATATCGGAACTCGAACGAAACCCGCGCTCACGCCAGCAGCTCACGAGGGAGGCAGGGCACGAAGTGAGAGAAGGAGCCATTCGCGCTTTCGCCACCAAGAGCCAACGACAACCGGACGACCGACCGACAGGCAGAACACCAAGAAGCATGAGCGAGTGGTGGGCAGCGATCGGCAAGCCCTTCGCGGACGTACGTTAATTTACCGCGTGATGATGTGAATGGATGCGTGAATGTTGGTGGTGGTGGTTTCATGTGTGTGGATATATGAACTGACGATTGTGTCTCTCCATGTGTGTGTATGTGGGGGGATATGGATACGAGCAGGCGCTTGTGTCGCTGGACGCGACCAAGATCAGCGAGGCGTTTGCGAACGCGCCGCACACGTACTACGAGTATGTGCGCATCTGTGGACTTTGTTGCGTGCCTTTGTGCATGGGATGGCTCACTAACCTGAGTGTCTGTATTCACCACCAACAGATACATCCGCGCGATCTACGAGCGCAGCCCGGAGCACGTGATCATCGAGACGTTCCTCATCGTGTTCGTGATCTACATTGCGTTCGTGAAGAAGGACAAGCCGAGGCAGAAGGAGGTCAAGCTGAGCGCGAAGGAGATCGATGACCTCGTCGCCGAGTGGACGCCGGAGCCGATCGTGCCGCCGAGCAGCGCCAGCGACAAACAGCAGGCGAAGCCGATCGGCATCGTCGAGTCGCTCCCGGACACGCACATCAAGCTGCAGGGCATCGACCGTCCGCTGCTCAACCTCGCCACTTTTGACTTCTTGGGGCTCGGCAGCCGCAAGGAGCTCAAGGAGACGGCGGTCAAGGCGCTGACCAAGTACGGCTGCGGCTCGTGCGGCCCGCGCGGCTTCTACGGCACCATTGACACGCACGAGATCCTGGAGAAGGACATTGCAAAGATGATCGGCACCCCGGACGCGATCACGTTCTCGGACACGGAGGCGACGTCGTCGACGGTGCTGCCAGCGTTTGCGAAGCGCGGTGACCTCATCGTCGTGGACGAAGGCTGCAACGACTCGATCCTCGTCGGCGCCAACCTCGCGCGCTGCACCACGTTCTACTACAAGCACAACAACCTGGAGGACCTCGAGCGCGTGCTCAAGAGCGTGCGCGACGCGGACAAGAAGGCGGGCCGCAAATCCGACTGCCAGCGCCGTTACGTGGTCACGGAGTCGCTTTTCCGCAACCACGGCGACGTGATCGACTTGCCAAAGGTGGTCGCGCTCTGCGAAAAGTACTTTTTCCGCCTGTTCTTGGACGAATCGTTCTCGTTCGGCGTTCTCGGCGCCACGGGTCGCGGTATCACGGAGCACTACGACGTGAAGGTCTCGGACGTTGCGATTATCTGTGGCTCGCTCGCTGGTGCGGCTGCCGGTGTGGGCGGCTTCAGCACGGGCTCGCAGGAAGTCGTGGACTACCAGCGCATCAACAGCGCCGGGTACGTGTTCTCGGCGTCCCCGCCGCCATTCACGTCGGCGTGCACGTCGGAGGCGATCCGCATCATGCGCGACGAGCCAAAGCTGTTCGACCAGCTCCGTGCGAATGCGAACCTCGCGTACGATACGCTCTCGGCCGCCGTCAAGAGCGATTTCCACCTCACGAGCGCGCGCGCGTCGCCGATCCTGCACGTGCGCTTGCTGCCAAAGCTGCTTGAGCGCGTGGGTAACGAGGCTGAGCAGCGTGCGGTCGCGCGCACGATCTGCGACCAGGTCATGCACAACCTGCAGGGCAAGGGCATCGCGGTCATCTCGCCGCGCTACAAGAAGCACCAGACGTTCGAGCCGCTGCCGAGCGTGCGCGTGTCGGTGTCGGCGATCCACTCGAAGAAGGACCTCGAGAGCGCCTGCAAGGTGATCGGCGCCGAGTGCGTCGCGGTCGCGAAGCAGGTGCTGTCGGGCCGATCGAAGAGTAGAAACTAGGGAGCGTTGCGAAAGAATACCAAGTGCAGCAGCGCACTCTGCATGCTACGCCTGAATTGTAATTGTGAGCGCGAAAGAGCACACTGAAGAAAACGAAAACACAACCATGAATATAAAAACAAACCTGAATACAAGCTGAACGCTGCCATGGAGCGTTGTAAACGAACTGCAAAGCAGATTATAGTGGATAGATATCAACGCACAACGGTAGGTATTGCAATCGCCATTGCATCAGTACAGTAGCAAGGTCGAGTGTGAATGTGAGTCTGAGTGTAGCCACTTGAACTCATTTCTATGATCCATCATCCCCTTGCGAACTCTGACTCGACGCTGAAATGATTTTTCATCTGAGACCAACCGAGAGCTCTCCTAAATGCTGGAGATAGCTTCAGAGCCCATCATCTTAGAATGACAACCAGCCCACCTGACGACTGCACGCAGGAAACTATTCGTGAAGTGTGGTAATACGGTAGATTTACGCCCGATCTTCCATCCTTTCGCCCCGCTGCTCCTCTCCATCCATCAGCGCACGGCCACCCACTTCTACGAGACAAGCGCGTTGACTCACTCGGTATCTGCAGAGGATCGATTTTCAAACAGCCCACTCTAGCTACCAGCCATGCGATTCTCTAGCAGGTAGGAATCCATCGTTGCGCTTGGATCTTCTTAGAACGAATGTCGCACTTATTCTAAAGATTCCGTTGAAGAGCAGAGCTCCACAGATTAACCTCAGGGGCGGCGTGCATCCTGCAGAGGAGCGGAGGCACGTTGAATTCTTTCAGAGCGCGTCTGCGATTGGGCGTAGCCAGCATGTGCATGTGCGCTTGTGGTGAAGAGCGTCGTAGCAACGCTGAGCCAGAGCAGCATGCTTCGACCTCTCAAGCGCCAGCCTGCACGATTGAACAGCACTTGCAGCGAATGGGTACACTGTGACAGCAGAGTTCTGAACTCATCATGGAAAGGTACAGTACGCAGGTAGTTTAGACCAATCATATTGCACTACAACTTTATTTACAGCCAATCAGAGAGCTGGTATCGAGTTCAGCGCGCGATCTGACTCGCTGTTTTGAATGGATCACCTGTTGACCCAGGCTTTAACGTCTCCGATTAAAGCGAAGAGCTCAGTTGGGAGCTCCTGGATTCCCAGCGGCGCATTGGATCTTAATCTCCATCGTCTTTACTGTGCGTCCATTAGCCATGGATCCATTCGTCCGGTTCTTCTTCCTTCCACGAGTCCAGTAGTCCAATAGGCTGTGCTTCATGTTGCTCAAGAACCGTCAACTGGAAATGGCCCGCACATGCTCTATTTACAAGAGATCAACACAGTACGACCTCCTCTCCTCTACTTGCGCTCGAGCAGATGGGGAACACGCTAAGCTTCTGCTTTCACTGCCGACTGTGTGCTGAGAGAGGAATCCAAGCACCAGGACCAGTCGGAGCTGGCATATGCTCATGATACCACTCGACTTCCGGTGAGAACACTTTGGGTGTACTGAAATGGCAGTGAGCTTTTCGATTCCATGGCCAGCAGCGTCTGACAGACCTTTACTTCGCGCAAAGCAGATGGGTACCCAGATTGTTATGGCTCCAATGATCTGCTGGACCACCTGGTCATTGGCATCTGGATCTCTGGGGTTTTAGTGCGGAACTGAGTATGAGTCAATGCACGCGCCACCAGCAGAGCAATGCGAATGTTTGCTCTCTATGCGTCCAATCGCGCCGACGTCGCATGGAAGACCGACTGCCTGCACACCAAAGCGAGAGAGGATTAAGAGAACTCGCCCGCCCTCTCCTACTCTTCTCACTCGCCAATTTGCTCATCCGCTCGCAGCACCACCTCCAGCCTTCGACAGCCCGCGTCCATTTCCACACCCGCCGAACCATTCTCAAATCATTCCAGACCAGCCAGCTCAGACCACCAGAACACCGTTTCGTACCAACCATGCAGAGATCCGCCACCTTCGTGCTCTCCGCCTCCGCTGTCGTGCTCAGCGCGCTCCCAGCGGCGACCGCGTTCCAGAAAGGCTCCCAGAACCGCGTCATGTGGGAGAACGACTGCGACTTCTACGGCAAGGACCAGCGCGCCGTGCGCGGCATCCCCGACGTCTGCGGCGACGTCTGCGCCGACGATTACACGTGCTCGCACTGGACGTGGACCAACTACAACGGGGGCACTTGCTGGCTCAAGAAGGGTTCTTCCAACACCAAGCTCAAGAAGTACGGCGCCGTGTGCGGGTACGTCATCAACCGCTTTACGTTGTCCGGCGCTAGCGTCAACCAGGTTGTCCCAGTCCCGGCACCAGCCAGCAACAACGGCCTGAACGTGGTGGAGAACCAGGCGATGCTCAACAGCGTCAACGCGTACCGACAGCAGAACGGCCTGGGGAGTCTCCGCATCGACTCTCGCCTCAATGCAGCGTCCTCGGCCCACTCGCAGGACCAGGCGAACCGGTGTACGATGACCCACGACGGCGCCAACGGCTCGAAAGCCTGGGACCGCATGGCGCAGCAGGGATACTCGTGGGGTGCGGCTGCCGAGAACGTCGCGGCGGGCCAGAACTCGGTCGACCAGGTCATGAACTCGTGGTGGAACTCGCCAGGTCACCGCGCCAACATCCTGAACGCCGACGTGAAGGACGTGGGCTTCGGCAAGGCCGTGAACAACGGCTGCGGCAACTACAAGACGTACTGGACCCAGGACTTTGGCAAGACCGAGTAAGAGGAAGAGAGAGAAGATGGTCCACCAGTCTCTAATGTACTGTATGTGAGTGTCAATGAGTGAACTGTCGTCGTATTTGTGCCGCAATAATTGTGCTGGAAGGCGTGACAGCGATAGAAGCTGTCCGTCTAATCACTGGCATAGCATTATAAGAGAAAAGCTTCAAAATACAAACAAAGAGCAATGTGCCGAGATGATAAGTAGTATTCCCATATGAATGAGCTTTTGTGTAGCTTTCCGCTCATCATCTTGAGGCTCCTTCGAGACACCGAATCACATGAAGGCATTGGTTACGCACAGCAAAACGGCTTCAACATCAAAGACAGAGTCAAGCTCGTGTATCCATGAAGAGAAGTCTGTCGGTATCGTATCATTGAATGAAGGTGATGGAGTGCAGACACCTTCGTGACAGCTTTATCGCCGCAATTCGTCCCAATCATTGAGCGTCATGACATGGATGTGCTGTCGCCACCGAACCACCAAGCAGGCACAAAGGGCTGTAAGGACTCCAAAGTATGATTTTGTATCAACAGTGGCCTCCGAAGGCTTCGAATACAAGTTGAATAGCCACTCGAACACAGTGTCTCCTCCAATTACGATTGACAGTTCACCAACAGAGCCGAGGTTCGTCGAATACTCTGAGAGAGAGAGAGAGCAGTGGGGTGAGCCCATGGGGATCCAGAGAGAGGCTTCTGTCGCACTACTCACGATCACGCACCCAGGGCTTCCCTGAGCTGCACCCACGCGCTCGACTCTGCTATGGAGCAACGCGCGCATAGACAACACCAAGGTTGTGGCATTGTCAGCAAAATCCCAAGCTTTTACTCGAATACCACCTCGCAAGCTGCTGCTACATAACGTATTGTGGCATTTGTACGAGCAAAATCTCTTCGCCCTAACCTTTTCAATCGACGCTTTTCTATCCAGGTTGAGAAGTTGAAACCAGTTTGTAGCAGTAGCCAAACTGTGGTCTCGTTGTTGCCAGAATCGCTTCGGTGCTTCCTCTGACAACTCCAAGCTGCCCATCATGAATGAGACCAGCATTTTAAAATTCTCTATATGATAAGAGCCCATATAATTAATATGTTAATAAATAAAGTGATAAAAATGCCGCACTCTCTATCTCCGATAACGGACAACACGCAATATGAAAGGATGTGTCCGAACTTGCAGATCGAGGTATGGATCTGGTGTCTGAATGGAAATGCCACTTTATGAAGCTCCCTCAACACTCCCTGCTCAATGGGCGGCGCCGCCCTCATTAACAATACAATAGCAAGTAGTCACGCCTCTGACTCAGTTAGTTCCCAATCCGCATCGTCTGGGACGAGCATCAACTTGCTATTACCACCAGCCAAGTCAGCATGCAGCCTGCCAGTGCGCTCCTGCTGCTGTCCGCCGGCGTGGCGGCGGCGACGCTCATGACCGCGTCCGCGTTCCAGGTCGGCTCCGGCGGCCGCGTCATGTGGGAGAACAACTGCGACTTCTACGGCGACGACAGGTACTCGGTGCGCGCCGGCCCGGACGGCTGCGGCGACCTCTGCGCGAACGACGGTGGCTGCACGCACTGGACATGGACCAACTACAACGGTGGCACTTGCTGGCTCAAGAACGGCCGCTCGCCGACCAAGAGCGGGTTCAACGGTGCCGGATGCGGCTACGTCGTCGGCCGCGGCGCCGACGCGAACGCGAACGCGCAGGTGAACAGCCAAGCGGCCGGAACCAACGGCCTCAGCGCCGCCGACACGAACGAGATGCTGCGCCGCATCAACGAGTACCGCGCGCAGGCCAACGTGGCCCCGCTCGCGATCAACCCGCTGCTGACCGCGGCCGCGTACGCGCACAGCCTGGACCAGGCGCAGCTCTGCAAGATGGACCACATGGGCGGCGACGGCTCGCAGTTCTCGGACCGCATCACGGACGAGGGCTACAGCTGGAGCACGGTGGCGGAGAACGTCGCGGCGGGCCAGACGACCGTCGACGCGGTCATGACCGCGTGGTTCAATTCGGCCGGTCATCGCGCGAACATGCTGAACCCGGCTGTGACCGAAGTGGGCTTCGCCAAGGGCGTGAACAACGGCTGCAGCAACTACCAGGTGTACTGGACGCAGGACTTCGGCAGCCCCGCCTAGATGGATGGATAGAGAGAGAGAGAGAGGGATGCGGTCGCCATGGCTTGATCCGTTCGCCCAAGAGCTCCATGGAGAGAGAGAGAGAGGAGAGAGAGATGTACAACCTACGAGCGTATGGGGTGGTGAGTGTCCAGTGGAGAATGCGCTTGTGGAAGAATCGGAATCTGCGAACGAGAGAGAGAGAGTGAGAGGAACGAAGGAAGACGCCGCCATTTGCGATCGCGAGCAACAAGGCGCGTGCGTCTTTCCCTCTGCTTGAAACGTGCTGAGTTGGTAGAAATGTACTCACCCCAATGTCGAAAGGTAAAGCTGTAATACATGATTGTGCGTATGCGTTTCTTCCTTTGTGTGCTTGCATTGGTATTGTTGCCTTGTTGGCAACTGGCCTCATTGTTAGCCCCAATGGAGAAGCTTGAAGGCTTCATTGTGCCGCGTCTCCAGTTGGTTTCCAAGCAAAAGAGTTCGCGCGTCGTGCTTTTGTTTTTCATTTTGTTCCTCTTCTGGTGGGTCTGTGACCATGATATCGTAGCAAAACAACTGTGGAGTTGTTGTGATGCTGTTACCGGTAACATGATCACAAACAAACACCAGAAGATGCCGGCTAATATACACTGGACAAGAGAAAGCTTGACCAAGAGATCGCAATTTGCTTTCCATGATGACGAGACATCATTAGCAGCGACGGCATGCTGCAGCCAATACAATAGCAATGCTGTAGTTGTAATCACACACGACGCCATGCTACTATTACAACTGCATCAGCCTCCGCAGTTCCAGCCGGCAGCCACATCTTACATACCGCAATTGTAATCACCTGAACGATCCCTGCGCCTCTGCACAGGTCCGCTGTCCAACGCGACGCTGCCTCAAGAAGCGCCGCCCCCAGCTGACTATCATCTCGATGACCCCAGAGCCCGTGCTATCTACATTGTATTGTTCAGTGTGTTGCACCGACCGATCTGATATCAATCAGCCAGTTTAGTCAACTGGACGGAAGAAGCTTCTTTGCGATCCCGTTGCCCTTTACGTTGTGGGATCGGTCGTCCGCCCAGCCTCGGACACTGTAGAAGCGCCAGTGTGTGTCAGTCCTACGTAGTCTTCGCTGTCATGTGAAGAAGACGCAAAGCCGGTTCTTGCCTGTCATGCCATGGCGCTGGTGGTGACCAACCTCTACGATCCAAACTGTCTGTCTTGCCGTTGAAATGATTGCTTTCACGTCCAAATCACTCGGAGTGTAGTGTAGCGGTCTCCAACCTAAATGGTTTCGCTTTTTCTGACTCCTGCACCTGTTGTGGCCAATCAGCGGCAAGGAGTCGGTTCGCTTTCCGACCGACCGTTTTGGTGCCTGTGCTCACTTGATTTCAGTATGCCGAGACGAAACCGCCACCAGCAGTTTCTGTAGAGTCGTTTTCTCGTTCACTCCGATTCGATCCAAAAATAGCCTTTACACCTGGCTCATCCAGCTGGCAAGCACCGCCAGCTGGTTGGGCGACACATTCCGGCTGGAAGGCGCGTTCACTTGGTTTCGCTATGCGAACGCTGGCTGCGGCGCCAGAAACCTGAAGTGGCGTCCAGCACATGGAGAATACCTGACGACGATGGGATCGGAGCTCGTCGTTCGCTCGTTCGTCCGTTGTGCGTATGGAGCTCTTGGTGGACCTGGCAATGAGGAGGAGGAGCATGGCATGATGGCAATGCGACCGCGCCAGTCAACCAAGAGTTCATTCTTCCATTTGCCTCATCACGAGCACCACCCAAGCCACTCCTCATCCTTACAGCCCAGATCCATCCATCCATCATGCAGACCTCGACCGCGCTCCTCATGCTCTCGGCGATCGCTGCCACGGCTGCTCTGCAGACCTCCTCGGCGTTCCAAGTGGGCTCCGGCGGCCGCGTCATGTGGGAGAACGACTGCGACTTCTACGGCAAGGACATCTACTCCGTGGCCGGCATCCCGGACATCTGCGGCGACGTCTGCGCCAACGACGCGTCCTGCTCGCACTGGAGCTGGAGCAACCACAACGGCGGCACCTGCTGGCTCAAGAGCGGCAGCTCCAACACCAAGGTGGCCACGTGGGGCGTCGGCTGCGGCTACGTCTCCGGCCGCTTTGACTCCGCCAGCGTCAACAGCGCGCAGCAGCAGACCGACGGCAGCGGTGCGACCGTCAACAACGGCCTTAACGCCGTCGAGATCCAGACGATGCTCAACAGCTTGAACGCCTACCGCCAGAGCCAAGGACGCTCGGCGCTCAAGGCCAACACCAAGCTCCACAACGCCGCCATGGCGCACTCGCAGGACCAGGCGAACCGCTGCACGATGACGCACGACGGCAGCGACGGCTCGCAGCCTTGGGACCGCATGAAGGAATACGGGTACAACTGGGGTGCCGCTGCGGAGAACGTTGCTGCTGGCCAGACGTCTGTCGACCAGGTCATGACCTCGTGGTGGAACTCGGCCGGCCACAAGGCTAACATTCTGAACGCCGACATGGTGGACGTGGGCTTCGCCAAGGTCATCAACAACGGCTGCGGTAACTACGCGACCTACTGGACCCAGGACTTCGGCAAGTCTGCCTAAAGCGTGGGGTTCTCTGTGTAAAAGAGTCGAGTGTCGTCGTCTGAGCGTGTTTCAGTGGAGCCGTGCAGTGCGCACAGCCAGTAGAGTATTAAGTGTGTGAGTTAGTGAGAGCACTAGTCAGTCAAAGCGTGCATGTGTATGTCAAATAATGCGTGGGCGGGCTGGTACGATCGAAGTGCCAAAGCCACAGCTCCCACCGCAATCCATCGTGGTAATATAAAGAGCAGCAAAAGCAATACCAGCCAAACTGTGAACACCATCCAAAGCCAATTTCTTTCTTATTGTCTTTTGCTCATTCTTTCTCTCTCAAAAACGCAACAGCTATAGCGGTGCAATAGTAAACTCAGATTCATAGCAGTCAGTGATACCAATGCATTGGCACTGGGCACGTTAGACGTTGTACGCGCCAGTCGATCCGTACGAGCCCGCCGCGGCCGGGTAGTGCTCCGCGTTCACGTAGCGGTACGTGGAGAACTTTTCGCAGCAAAAGTAGCGGGTCGCGCGGCGCGAGAGGCTCGCCACACCGTGCATCATGGTCACGCCGACCAGCAGGAACACGACCGAGAGGAAGACGAACATGAGGAACCCGAAGACGCCGCTGTAGCCCTGCGGCAGCTCGCCGTTCGAGATCGAGTCCAGCGGGAACGACACCGAGAACGAGAGCGTGATCGCGCTCAGCAGCGACAGCACAAACTTGATCGTCGCGAAGTAGAGCGCCGCCAGCAGCGCCAACGGCGAGAACGACGACAGCTTGGGCGACAGACGCTCGCCCGAGATGCCCAGCACGGCGGCGCGGCGCGGGATGCTCAGGTACACGTGCTCCTCTGGCGGCGAGATGAAGTTGTAGAGACTCACGTCGAGCTCCGCGAGGAAGCCCACGAGGTAGAGCACGATGCGGAACACCAACACGCCGAGGCAGCAGAGCGGCAGCAGCCCAATCGAGAGCGCCGAGCCGACGATGACCGTGACGAAGCCGATGACGCCAAGACTCGAGTTGAGCGCGTGGAACACGAGCAGCTTGAGCGTCTTGCGCAGAAAGCTGTCCTTGCGTGAGTACGCGGACGAGGAAGGGCCGATGTACGCGGCGTTGGCGTCCGTGGAGAACACGGGACGCGCGAGCGGCACGCTCTCGCGCTCCTGCTCGTACGCGGGTGGTGCGCTGGGCTGCGCGAGCGACGGGTACACCACGTCCGAGGGCTTCTCTCCGGGCTTCATGGCAGTTGCTGCTGGTGGTGGCGGAGTGTGCGCTGGTGGTGGCGGAGTGTGCGCTGGTGGGGCTGCTGGAGAATGGCGAGCAGCTTGTTGGGGGGTGGGCGAGTGCGAATGAAAATCACTTTTGCAACTGCTTGGTCCAGCTCACTTGGCTCCTTTGAATCCATGCCCATCAGAGTGAGTCTCTCCATCACTAAAGTGATTTGTATGTGAATTTGTATGAGTCCCTATTGTGGAGACTCAGGTCCTCCGCGTTCTTTTTCTGGAACATTTTTGCCCAACGGAATGATGGTAACCAATCATTCAGCAACCTTCTTAGAAAACAGCACCTCTTCTCTCATGCAGGCATGCATAATTCGAGTTTCAATACCCTTCTTATTTATCCGGTTGAGTTTTTCTGGATAAATATGGAGGAAAAGAAGTGAATCTTGACAGGTGGACCCACTCACCCTGCCAACCTCACGTTTCATTTGCAGCCGGCCGCATGACAGCTGAGCTGTCGACGTGCACTCGCTCAATCACAAGATGCTTTCACATCATGCAGCTCTTCGGAATACCAAGCTCCCAATCACTCAATTCACACAAGGCCAACACCAAGCAAATGCCGCAACGACTTCAAAAACACCATTCCATTCTGGAGCTTGTCACTTCGTCTCTTTCTCAGCCTCTTTGAGGAACTATCAATCAGTACGTCCCGTAGCTGGCGTTCGCTGGCACCTGCGTCACCGGGTGCGCGTACTGCGCCGTGTTGACGTAGCGGTAGGTGGAGAACTTCTCGCAGCAGAAGAAGCGTGTCGACGCGCGCGACACCTTGGCGACGAGGTGCATGAGCGCGATGCTAATCACAAACATGCACACCCAGACGACCGCGAACAGCAGCAGGTTCTCGCGAGCGTCGATGCTGCGACTACCGAACTGGAAAGCGTAGTGGTCGTCCATGACGTCGTTGTCAGATAGCGCCGCCGCCAGCGCTCCCAGCAGCCCCACGTTCAGAGACACAACGACGGTGCTCAAAAGCCCGAGCGCGAACTTGATGGTGGCGAAGTACAGCGCCGCGGTGATCGCGAGCGGCGAGAACGAGAACAGCTTAGGCGACAGACGCTCGCCGGCGACTCCAAGGAAGCGCATCTCCTGCGGAATGTCCACGTACACGTGCTCGCTCGGCGGAGAGATGTAGTTGTAGAGCTTCACGTCGAGCTTGGCGAGTCCGCCCACGATCCAGAGCACTCCACGGAAGAGCACAATGCCGAAGCAGCACAGCGGGAGGAGACCGATGGAGATATTGACACCCGCGATGATCAGCACGAACCCAGCGATGCCCAAGATCGCGTTGAAAAAGTGGAAGATCACCAGCTTGAGCGTCGTGCCGATGCAGCCGTGACCGCGGTAGTCGCCGCTGTGGGTCGGCGGTACGTACTGCAGCGGCTGGTACGCTGGCATTGGCATTGGAGGTTGCGTCGGGTAGCGGTACTGCGCACTCTGTTGCGGGGCAGCAGCATTGTGGTTGTAGTACACGGGCAGCGCTTCCGCTTGAGCTTGCGTGCTATTGTCATAGTAAGGAGCGGTCGCCTGGTGCTGCTGCTGGCTTGGGAACGACGGGTAGCTGACGTCGTCGTAGCCACTCGGCTGCTTCTCGCTGTCCGCGTAGTCGCTGCGTCCGTAGTTCTGGTTGGTGTTGCCGGCGGAGTTCTGGCGATTCGGGTACATGGTGGTGCTCTGATGCGAGGCGTTTGATAAGTGAACAACGCGTTGCAAACTGTTGCTGGCTCCAGTCGACCTGTCATTCGTTTCAGCGAAGCAGCAGCATGGCGGAACAGAGCAAAGGTGATGGAGCTGTTCGTGCCAGAGTGATTGTGAGCATTCATTCCTGTTCAGGAATGACGGTGATGCGTCATACAGAAAAGAGCCCTTTGTCTGAGAATCGTGTGGGCTTGTTGGCGTGGAGAGCTCGCTTGGCTTTGCGAGAATTTGGGTCAACGAGAACAAATGCTGACATGGAGCTCTTACATTTGAAATACTCTTTGTATCGGTATAATTTTGCAGCAGTTGAGGCTCTTAGCTGCCAAGCAATCACCTCATAGTCTTGACCTGAATCTTCTTCTCTCCCTCTTTTTTTCAAAACCTACTATGACACCACTACTTCTACGCCGACGAGCCGTAGGAGACGTACGAGGTGACTGCGAACTGCTGCGACGGCTGCTGGTCTCGTGCCTGCTGCTGGTATCCTGGCGGCGCCAACGACACATAGTTCGAGAACGGCTCGCAGCAGAAGAACTTGGTGGCTTTCTTCGACACGTTGGCGGCGCAGATCATCAGCGCGGCTCCGATGACGGTGATGCAAATGGCGGCGGCCAGGAACGCGGTGGCGTCGTTGTGGTACGAGTACTTGCTGGCTCCGACCTGAATGTCAATTTTCCCAACGCCACATGCTGATGAAATGAGAGCGACAAGCGGACACACAGTCGTCGCTGCAGCCACAGCGCTCAGTATCGCGACGACAAACTTGATCGACAGGAAATAGAGCAGCGCCAGGATCGACAACGGCGAGAAGCACTCGAGACTGGGGGCGAGCACCACGCCAGACACACCTGGTTCCAGCGGTTTCTCGAGGTACACCTTCTCGTGCGGAGGCGAGATGAAGTTGTAGAGCATGACGTCGAGCTGCGCAAGGACCTGCACTCCGTACAGCACGATCCGGAACACGACGATCCCGAAGCAGCAGAGCGGGATCAGTGAGAAGGACGAACTCACGCCGCCCATCAGCAGCGAGCACGCAGCAAAGCCGAGCACCGCGTTCATCGCGTGGAAGCCGACGAGCTTCAGCATCCGCTTGAGGAACTGGCGCTTTGGCACGCGCTGGGGTCTTCTCCTGATCACAGGTCCAAACGCCACACCGTTTACTGGCGGGTACCCTTGGTTGGCGTACTGCGGCAGCAACGGCTGCTGTTGCTGCTGCGCTGACAACGCGTGCGGTCCTGGAGCGTAGTACTGGAAGCTCCCCTGCTGCTGTTGTGCGTACATCGGCGGGGGCTGGGGCTGCTGGTGGCGTAGCGAGCCATGGCCGTAGTTGTCTGGCAGAGCCTGGTTGGCATAAGACGAGCGCTGCTGCTGCTGCTGCTGGTATTGAGAAGGAGCCAGAGGCGGCATTGTCGGGCACTGCGGAGCGAACCGCGGCTGTTGCTGCTCGTCCGAGAGCGGCGGCGCACTGGCGGACACGTCCTGGCGCTGGCTGTCGGCGTGGTAGAGCGGCGCCGGCGGGGGCTTCTCCGCCGCGTCGTACGCGTACTGCCCGCCGCGCATGCCTGCTGCTGAGCTGCTGGACGCTGGTCGCCGAATGGCTTGGTCTTGACTTGGTGGTGTCCATTTTCTCGGGCGGAGTTCTGTAAACTTGATTGAGGTTTAATGCGTGTGCAACTGCTTTTTGAGGTTTTATTTGAGCAAGAGTGTAGGTGCGGAATGACTGCTGTTTAGTGGGATGGATGGGTCCAGAGGGAGGATGCCAACAAGTGGTGCAATATGCAATTTGTAAGGTTATGATTGAATAGTACAAGCATGAAGAGGCGTAAAATACCCATGCAGCAATGGATTTGAATATGCCATTACTGGAGTGGAACGAATTTCATTCTCGCTGGATTTCGTGTTGAAACATGGATACATTTTTTTCTGTTGGTTGTCTGCATCGTCCAAGGAGCTTACCTTCCCCACCCACTCACAGGTATCAGTTATGCAGCGCCTATAACGCGCAGTCGTTTCACAGGCGTCTTGTCTGTAACGGAAAGACGATGCACTGCACACTTCATGAA
>JAADVK010000317.1:0-30303 GCA_023334975.1 Globisporangium sylvaticum
TCATGTCTTTGAGCAGTTCGTTTTTATATGCATGTGCACGTCCGTGATGCCACCAGCGGCGTCCCTGTAGCAATTAGCATCCGCAGGCAAGACCCAGTGCATTTTTCCTTAGCTCTATCTGAGATCACTTCTCTTTTTACCAACGATCAAGCGCTACATTTGTTCTGGTTCGTCCTCCGTATTCTCCATGTCCTCCCCGCCAAGTTAAGCGTCTTCAGACTCCATTGAAGTTTAGGAAATGAAAGAGTTTTACAGCAGGATTGGGAAGAATGCATCGTCAAAATGAATCCTAGACCTTGCATCGAAGGCGTCCTAGCTACTTGTAAGATGCTTGAGCTTAATAGCTATCGATGTTGCGAGGGTTACTGACGTAAGTAGAGCTGTGTTTGAAGCTTCTTCATCACAGAAAAGGCTGCTTATGAACATACTTCGTCCCTCCACTCGGCAACAAGCTATCTTAGACCAGAAGGCCCGATGACGGACTACATGCTCTCGAAGAGTTCTCCATGATAGTGAAAGAGATGATGATCGTTGAGGGGAATACTCGCGGCTACAATGCTGATCAAACTGGGTTTTGCAAGGAATATCTTCCAAAGCACCACCAATGAGGAGGGTAATCTATATATTAAATTGACGTTTCACTTCTGTCCGTCTGTCCCGCCCCCAAATGTTACGCTCCATTTTCTAATTTTGGAACGATGGGTAGACAGAGAAATATATGGAGGAAAAGAATTGCGAGCGGGAAATAATCAGAATGCAGGAAGTCATAGATAAAAGACACGGCTTGCTTGGTTGCCCGTGCAGCGAGCACTAAAACCTTGTGATAAGAAAATTGTGTTGTGTAACCATGCATTGAAACAAATCTTATCATCGAAGATATCGATTTTTTATATATACATATTTTGCCCGATCACAGAATGCAAAAATATACTCCCGGAATTGGTGTACCTCTGCACCTACCATTCAATCAAAACAAGATTAGAATCAATTAGAATTTTAAACCAACTTACTCATAAGAATTCGTATTGATTCTATTTTGATTAAATGGTAGGTGCAGAGAGGTACAACAATTACGGTAGTGGCTACTTTGGCATTGTTATCCAATCCATATTATTATCTGTTTATCCAATAATACTAGATTATGTGCTAATTTAGCCTTCGATTGAATACATAAATTGGTCAATTCGGCACCACTCCTTTGTGAGCGATTGAAGGGCCATCCAAGCCAGCTTGTCCAGTTTCACATAGTCTCAGCATCACTTTTCACTCGCAACTTTTACCCTCTGCCATCCACAACCCCCCAACGTCACCTCCCATGGACAACCTCCTGTCCCCACCAAGAAAAAGAAGGCGCACATGCTCACGAACGAACAAATCGCACAGTACTTCTTCACCGAGGTGCTTGATGAGTTTGACAATCCCACGGGCGACTACAAGTGCAGATGCGGCACCTCGCGCAAACGCCAAGCGAAATCAGGGTACACCAATCTGGCGACTCACATCGAGAAGAGCCACCCTGACCACAAGAGATAACACACGCACTGAGCCCATCCTAGAATTGGACTGTGTGATCCTTCGATGACTCTGAGGCCACGAACGTCTTTCGGTGGATTGAGTGGGTGGTGATGTGCAACTTCCCATTCAACTTCGTCGAGAACGCTCTCTCAAGAAGAACACCTCGCTCGAAGAGCTCTCCGCCAAGACCCTTCTCAAGCACATGAATTAAGTTACTCGGGAGATGAAGGAGTACGTCTTTAGCCTCCTTCCTGCGAAGTTTGGCCTCGTCTTTGACGGGCGGAGCTCCAAGTCCGAGCACTTCATCAGTCCTTTTGCTGTCTTTAGCAACGAGCGCCTAGTGGTCGCCCTGACACCTCTGCTCGACGACTACCCCTTGGACTACTCGGCCGTCGCCCACCGCGACTACATCGAGACGAATATGTCCTACTTTGGCAAAAGTGTGGCTTCAGTTGCCTACATTGCGGGCGACAATGCTCTGTGAAAGTGCAACTCTCTCGCTTGCTCGATGCCCACTGGTGGGATGCGCGAGCCATTGCTTGAACCTAGCCGTCAAGATGACCTGCCAACACTGCAAGCAGTTCCTCCAAAAATTGCAGACGCTAACGATCAAGCTCCGAAGCCTGAACGAGGCCGCAAAGCTGAAGTACGTCTGCTTTACATTAGATTGTGTTGAAATTTCGTTTTTCTCAGGTTTCTACAATTTCTGACGTTTTTTAGTTTAGACGCCTGACGCCGCTTCGTCTGATTTTCCGCCTAGTCGCTCGGTGGTCGTCGACTTTTGCGATGCTCACGCGCTTGTTTGCGCTTTTATCGTTTTTGGAGAAGAAGGCTGACTACACGAGCGAGCTTGTGCCCTGTGAGAAAGCTTGAAATGCTTGTCGGCGATGTGGGTGCTGTTGAGTCTGTGGCGAAGGCTCTATAGGGTGATGAGGTGACTCCAGGTAATGCGCGGCATCTGTTTGCCGCTTTGGTTGATTAGCATCCGGCTGTCGGTGCCATTTGGTTCCGAACGCCAATATTGTCAAGTATCCTGTGTCGGAGTCTACCTGCGCGAAAGTCGGCATGCATCAGCCACTTAGCGACGCCGAGAAGGCGTGCCTCGCCCCATTCAAGTAACCTACTTCAACCTAAAGCTGCCAGCCAAGAACCCGAAGCTCTGCTGATGCTGTTCTCAATGAAGCCACGCAACAGCACCAGGATGAGTACGGCTTGATTGATAGCATTCCCCCTATGTCTAATATGGTTAAAGGCTTTTTAGCGTTGCCAAGGCGACCCAAGGCACGCAAAGACACCGCATGCTCCGCTTCAACTGGGAGCCGCAGTGTTTTTGAAGGCAAACAGGAAATATCGGTCGGTCTGTTCTGTCATGGAAGCAATCCATGCTTGCGGGGCAGATAATTGAGAGATACCGTAGATATTTCTATTTTCCGCTGTCGTTAGATAGAAAATAAGTAATTTGCCCTCTCTTCAGATTGATAAACAATATTTATCTTCCAATGCATGTGTGTTGTTGTACAAAATAAAGCACGCATTTCACCAAGACCAATTGCGCTCAGAAGTGCAATCGGTCTGGGTGAACTGCGGTGATGTCGAGAAATGATAGATGATCCAAGTAATAGATGTTTTGGAGGTGAAATCTCCAGCCTCGAAACGGCCGCATGTTGTCTGGGAGAAATTTGAACCACTTCAAATTTCGACCAGCAACTCAAAATATGGTAGGAAACTCGCTCTGCGTTTCATGTTCATCTATAACACAAATTGTACTGGGAATCCCTCTGCCTGGTGGAATGCGAAACACTTAATTGAGCCGTAGTGGCTCCATTTCGACAATCGCCCGAATATAGAAGAATGTTTTGCTTCTTTGGGACGGCTGCAGCGCTCATATATAAAAGGGGGGAAACTGTTTGGGACGACTGCAGATCTCGCTCGAAAGAGAATGTACAATGTGTGTAGTAAATCACACATGCTTCTATTAGAGCCACACATGGAGTCGCCAGCCGACAGATCGATCGTGGAATAAACCCACTGAAATATTGATCCGGGCACCAAAACAATGCAAGCCTTTAGATGCTGGTTCCAATTCCAAAGAGGAACAAAGTCGTTGAGCTGGTGTCTAAATCGTGAAACAGTATTCTGCCTCAAAATATTAGTTGGTTAATCGTGCGGTGCATATGCTCAACGACTTCAACGACTACGAAGGAGAAGCTAAAGTAGCCTCCCTGGGACTCTTGACATTGGTGCAGGCTATCATGTGGGGAGAATGGCTCGCGTGAAGCTACAGGGCCGAACGGCACACCCTATTGAAGACATTGAGTTTGACTCTCTCGCTCACTTGACCATTAAGCGCAAAACTATGGATAGTTACCATCCCCCTCAATTATATTTGGATGCAAATCCTGTAAAAACTATGCTCGACCAGAACTCTATTTTTCAACTAGTAGGTATCTCGTTTTCTTATTCGATTTGTTGCAGCTCATTGTTGAAGCTGCTTGGTTTGCGCTTTTAGACTTTCAGAAGTGCGCGAGATCGCTACCAAGATCGCTGCCTTGATGCTGGCGGCAGGCAAAACGTTGGCTACGTGGCCACGAAGGTCGGCTTGGTCGACCCAACGGTGTACCACCGACACACGCGCATTGGACAACAGCCAGAAAAGACTCCTTCCCCCCACTCACTCTGTATCTACGTGAGCAAGTACGTGAGTATGCATCCAGAGACAAGACAGCAAAGCGAATGAGTATTCCTGATCCTCAATAGCTGGCGGAAACCAAGCTAGACAAGAAAGTCGTGAGACGAGCTCTGCGCATTGTTCCCAGTGAGCGTCCGAGCTGGGTTCCTGGGACGCAGCTCTTTGAGTCAGGACTTTGTGCGAGTCCAAAGAAACCCTTCCTCAAGCTGCTCAATTCTGTACGCAAAACGGCCGACGATTCGGTCAACAACTTCACCTCTGAAGAAGTGAGTTTCGTATTGTTTTGAGCTAGACCAAATGTTTCAACCGTGAAAGATATGTGAACTTGTCCATGTGTGTTTTTGTTTTTTATTTAGATCATTGCTGTGTTGGTCAAGTATGTGGAGGAGGGGGTTCGAGTGCGTGTGTCAGCCGATGCAACTGAAGCACCCGGGATTTCCTCCTAAGTTGTTGGCTTGTTGGCGCAGGGAGTGGAAGCGAGCCTGGACAACTCCACGATGCACCACCACAAGATGGTGGTCATTGACCGGAATTGCCACCTGAATGGTACATGTAATGCACGATTTTTGGACTCTCGCTATGCAGTTGGTGGCGTACATCGAATACTGCTTTTCCTTATGAAATATTGTTTGAGATGATCGATGAAATGGTTCCAAAGTGGGTCTGGACTGGAACGAGGAGAACATCGGAGTTCACTATCGGAAGGAGAGCGAGGCCGGTGAAGCCCGGCACAAAATATACGACAAGGGTTTTGACAGAAAATGGAGACGAAACTTCAAGAGATCCCAGCAGGTGGTCGGTGCACGACATGCAGATGATGGAGAGATTCGCGCCACTGGACGCTGATCAAGAGGGTGACGAGGAGAGTATTTGTCGTGTTTTTGAAGTCGATAAGGCGCTGCGTGAGCTGTACGAGGATGCTGAAGCAATGCAAGAACGTTCTGTTGATGATGAACTGGTGCGCGAGCCACTCGGCTGCGATGACGCTGAAGCAATGAGTGAGCTTTTCGATGATGAAGCAGTCCATGGCAACCACAGCGGTTTCGAGCGACGCATCGCGCGGCTTTTCTAGCAGGTCGCTCATGTACGGTACACGGAGAAGGCTTCACATCTCACAGTGTACAATACCAGACCGCTTGTGCTCGTGGCAGTAGCCACAACGAAGTTTTGCGACCCTACCGCGACTACTGAAACGTGCGCGTTCAGTCTGACTCGATGGTGCCACCGCACACGCTGCGAGCACGAAAAACCGGCGAGTTCTATTTGTTTGTGAGATTACGATATCTAGGCTATCTTCTTTAAAACTTTTTAGAATGGCTGTGACGAATGTAAATGGGAGGAATTAGTTTCGACAGTTGCAGTATCAATTTTGGAGGTGGCGAAATGCTCATTGAAAGATGGCCAAGATAAGATATTTTCTATTTTTATAGAATAAACCAGCCAAATTACTTTTAATTTCGCTGCTTAACTTATTGCTGTGTGAATATTTGTATCTGGAAGGTATAGTCAGAGTGAATGTCTAACTCGATTAGTAGCCTCCATGGCGCTCTTTTGAATTTGACTCACTCGCTCGCACTTGAACAGCTCGTTCGCGCGCAACCAACGCGAAGTGAAGACGCAGAGACGCTCGAAGCACGAAGTAGCAGCCGACGCAAGAGAGCTATAGAACGATCCAACGAGCGATGGAGCTGGAGAAGGAGCTCGTGAAGGCGCTGCGGGCGCTGGAGCTCCAGGATGTGCCTGAAGACATGGTCACGTCGCTCTTCAATTCAGGCGGCACGGCGGTCGTCACCACCAGCGCCACGGGAGAGATCGCGTCTGCAGGCGACGCGCTCTTCCCAGACCTCGTCGACAACGTGTCGGTGAACCAGCTGCGCAGCGTCGACCGCGTGTTCACAAAGTACCTGCACAAGCATCTCGCTGCGATCGAGGAGAACCAGGGAGCCGTGCGCGACAAGCGCCTCAGTCTGGATAACACTGCGATCACCGAGCCCGAAGTCGCGCATCTGTGGGAGTTTTTCGCGTCGGAAGAAGCGATCACCGCGGTCGTCGGGGACGAGAACGAGCGCACGCACTCATCGGCAGCGTACCGCACGTTTTTCACGCTACTGCACTCGGTTATCAACATCCGAGACGTGTACGCGAAGCTGGACGACGACGAAAAGCGACGAGCGCTCGCCAAGGCTTTGCTCGCCAGCAAAGTGTACCTGACGTGGCTGCAGATCCCTGGCGGGTCTGCGTACGGACTTTTCATGCCGTACGTTTACCGCCAGGTGCTGGATGTGCTGAAGAAATGGATCGCCATGATGCGAGACGATGCGATCACGAGAGCCAAGGAGAACGGCATCTTGAGCACGCGACGAGTGTCCGTCCGCCAACGCACGTTGAAGGAGAAGCAGATCGCAGCGAAGCGAAGAGACAACGAAGACTTCACGGAGATCCAGCAAAAGCTCGCGAAGTTTGGACTGGACTTGTTCGGCATGATGGCAACGTTTTTGGACAACTTTTCCCTCGCATCGAGTACCGAGTCGATCATCCCGACGATCGAGATGGTGATTACGCTGCAAACTGCGGTTCCGGATGACGACACAGGTAAAGCAGTCTCGGATAAGTCGCTCACGGTGCTGTCGAAGCTGCTGAATGGTGTTCATGGCAACGCCATCCATATCGCCCGTGTCGTCGCGCATTGCTACATTCCTGGAATCACGCTGCAGGAGCCGCTCGCGATCGAAAACCGCTGCGCACTGCGTTTCCACAGATTGGCGATTGACATTATTGCTCGAATGGAGCGCGCCATTCGCGACAACGCGGGTGATGACGACGCTGAACGCGAAGAGACTGAACACCAGCTTTCGCTTTTGCGGCTGGGACTGCTGCAGAACGTTTGCCTGAAAGCACCAGAACGCTCAGAAGAGCGACAGCGCGTTCTTACGTACGCGTTCTCGGTTGCAGTCGATGGACGCCCTGAACCGAACAATCGCGGTGACTTTCAAGAGGAAGAACGGGTTCGGCTCGCGCGTTTTCTCACCAGCTACTCCAGAAACCTGAATGCCAAATTCAGGCAATTTGGTGTGGAGCTGATCGGCAAGTTCGTTCTGCAGCCGGAGTTCTGGCAGACTTCGGACAGTATCTCTCACGATCTGATTGCGTTCTCGGGGGTGGGACCGCTGCTCGATGTCCTCATCGATCGGTCGCGAGACAAGATTTCTGCCGTCCGCGCGAAGGCTATCGCTGGTATTTCTTCAGCGCTGACATTGGGTCTATCGAGTATGCCGCTGCACAACGAAGCGAAAGAGGCAAAGGAGTCCGACAGTGACGCCGAAGACATGAACGGAGAGCAAGGAAAGGATGGCAGCCAGTTGATCGCGGTCTCCCTCCAGAAGCTCCTCTACGCACGCACCACTGGCTTGGATGGGAGGAAGACGATGGAGGAGACGCCGCTGATGCGACGTCTGATCGAGCTTTTCAGAGAGAGCCTGTCTGACGAAAAGACGTTTGTTCGAAAGGCTGCTGTCCAAGCCCTCGAAGCGCTGCTGATTGTTCGTCCCGGTCCAATTCGCTCGTCCATGCGGAAAGATCTGGTCGACATTCACTCGAAGTGCACGGATTCCTCGCTGATGGTCCGTGTTCAGGCGATCAAGTCGCTCTCGGCGATTCTACTGAAGTTCCCTCGCGACCCAGAAGTCCAAAAACTCTGGAACCTGGGAGTTCTCCCGTTATGCGCGGATCCTGAAGCCAGCGTTCAAGCGTGCTCTTTGGAGTGGACCACCCAACTGATTTTTGAGAGGGTCTTGTCGTGGTTTGACGCAAGAAAAAGCAAGTCACAGCGCGAGTCGTTCGGATCCGTCTGGGATCTCGTGGGTCACCTTGATGGAGTGATGGTCAAGTGTGTCCAGAAGTCGTTGCGGATTCTCATCAAAGAAGACAAGGTCGAGATGAAGAAAATCGTTCGAGCGTGTATCTACGCGATTAAGGAGTGCATCAACTCGGCTACCGCAGACGACAAGACAGATGACTCAGGCGCAGACCTCACACGTTTTTGGGACTTTAGCTGGGTTGTCCTGGAAGAGCTGGCTCACACGGGAAAGCTGGGCAAAGCTTCAAATGTGGACAAGCAGAACCTGGATGTCGTGGTGGCATGCTGGAACAAGCTTCAGCAGCAAGAGCTGCCAGTTGAATTCAACAACGGATCGAAGCGAATTCTGCGAGTCGTCGCAGCGTTGTCGCCCGTGATTGACGCACAAGACGCAAAGGCAATTGCTGACGGTATCTTGGCTTCGTTGCACGCGTTCACCATCCCGCTGAATGTGATCGCAGACGCGGTTCTCGCTCTGAACAGCATCTGCAAATCGAAAGCGTCAAGCACGGAATCGAGAAGAGAGATCAGCTTCGGATGGGGGAAGAAGTTGCTGGATCAGTGTGAGACGAGTCTTCGGCTGTGCTTCGAGAATGACCCTCAGCGAGTGGTGGATCAAACTCAGCTGATCCAGAAACAATTGATTTGCATTGGTGAAGTTGCGCTGCTGGAGTTCAACAAGGACGACGATAAGAGTCGCGATCCGGCTGAGATCGCCCTGCTACCTGTCAGCGCCGGTGTCCATTCTCTGGTGCAGTTGTTCTTGCTTCCTCAAATTGCTGCCAATCAACTGAGCTCTCAAGCTGAACCGCAAGAAGACCCCGTTGATCCGGTCGAACCGACCGACATCCCAACTCCGATTCGAGTTTGTGCGTTTGTGACGCTGGGAAAGCTCTGCCTCCGCGACCGGGACCTCGCCAAGGACTGCATCACAATGCTGATTCGCGAGCTGCGAACGTGCAAAATCCAAGACATCCGAGCGAACATCTTGCTGATCCTGGGCGACCTGTGCATCCGTTACACTTCGCTCGTCGACGCGTACATTCCAACAATCGCGTTGTCGCTATTAGACGACAGTCCGCTGATTCGTCGAAGTGCGCTGCTGCTGTTCTCCCAGCTGATCCTGCAGGATTACATCAAGTGGCGTGAATCGTTGCTGCGCTTTTTCATTCGCGCCGTCGTGGACGAAGACGAAGAGCTTTCCAACCTTGCGCGACATGTGCTGTGTGGACCGCTGCGACAGAAGTCCCCGCACTTGTTCTCCAACAAGTTCATCGAGATGATCTTCGTGTTCAACAACTACCAAGGACGAGTGAACTTCACGCTCGACCGCGACGGTGTTGACGAGATCGCCTTGCCTGGCAATGCGCGCTTCCCGCAACGTTTCCAGCTGTACAGGTTCTTGCTGCAGAACATGTCGGACGAACAGAAGCTGCAGATCTCGATGAAGCTGTGCAATGAAATCCTGGAGGAAGTGACGGACGGCAAGCTCCCACTGTGCAAGAACCCTTCGCAAATCACGGACAACGGCACGGAGGCGGTGCTGAAAGACACGTTTGCGATCTTGTGCTCGTCCGACATCAAGTTGTCGTCGTCGAAGGACGGAGACGACGATATCGACGGCGAAGATGGGATCGATGCGAGCACAGACCCAAGTGCGAACAGCGGGAGCGTCGCGACCCAACTGGCGGCTGCCAAGGGCAAGCTTCTCTCGAAGATGTCGAAGAAGAACTTCTTGGAGAACGTCGTCCCTGTTCTCATCGGGCTGAAGCACAAACTCGAGTCGAAGCGCAGTCCGTTGATGCGATACTTGCAGCACTACTTCCACGAGCTCTTCAAGCTGTATCGCCAGGAAGTGAAGGACATCCTGAGTGCCGATCCGCAGATGGCAATGGAAGTCGAGTACGACATGCGTCAGTTCGAGCTGCACCACAAGAAGCAGCTTGAACAGCAACAGCAGCAGCTGCACCGAGTGGCGCAGCCGTCGTCGTCATCGAACGAGGCGCCAGCAACGCCTCCAAAGACGCCATCGCCGTCTCGACTTCCAACTACGACTCCGTACAACATGTTGGATGTCAGCGAGACTCCGATGGAGCCGCCAGACTCGGCGGTGCGTCTGCGCGAAGAGGTCAACGGAGCCAACGCCAAGAAAATTGCTGCGCGACGACGAAGACGTCGAAGAAGCTTGCCGCTCGTCGAGAGCCCCCTCCGTGTCCTTGAAAAGCGAACGGTGGCTCAAGAGGAAGAAGAGTTGGCGGAAGCCGTCAACACGAGTGTGATGCTGTTCTCTCCAAGCAAAGATCTTCCTGGCGCTGGTGCTGCTGGAGGCAGCTGGCAAGTTGTAGTGAAGTCCCCTACTGTGTCTAAGAGCAAGAGCAAGAAGAGCAAGGGCAACGGCAAGAAGACTGGAAAGTCGTTCACGCAAGAGGATCTGGAGCAGAGCATGCAGAAAGAGTTTGAAGACGCCGCCCTCGAGTCGCCTTCGTCTTCGGAATCGTCCACTGAGAAGGATGATAACAGCAGAAAGCAGAGCAAGTCCAAGCCAAAGTCCAAGCAGACACAGAGTGTTGTCGAAGAGGCGCACGAAGAGGAAGAAAAGGAGGACGAGGACGAGGACGAAGAGTTCGTGCAGCTCCCGCTCAAGAAGAAGTCGAAGAAGAAGGCAGAGAAACCTGCACCAAAGAAGAAATCGACCAAAGCCGCCAAGGGTGAGCAGGAGGCAGCAGCTGGTGGCAAACGCATCAAGCGCAAACGAGACTAAGACATCGCTGCCACCCTGACGTTCTAGACTGAGACAAAGGTACCCATTTTGTAATAAAACTGTGTGCATTTTGCCTTGATCGCTATCATCCTCACGCTCGTATCCTAACGACATGCACAGAGTGAACAGAAGCATAATTCTGAGCTGGGCTGCAAGACCAACGTCTTCCACTCAACATATTTCGGTGGTCGCTTATCTAATGACGCCGTTGACGACTGGCGCCGTGCATGCACCGGCCGAGGTGCTGAACACGTGCTCCTTCCACTTGGCGACGCCGTTCGCGTCGGTCTTCATGTCGTCGCCGAGGTTCACGAGCACCTTCTTCTTCTCCACCTGCGCGGGCGTGTACGGCTCACCGGTCAGACCGTCGAACACGATGCGCTCGCCGATCTTGGCGTCCGCTGGCGGGTCCACGAACGCGACCTTCTCCTTGCCGCCCTCGATCGGCACGGCCGCGCACATGACCATACCGTGGCTCTTGAAGCCCACGAGGTTGCGCGGCTTCAGGTTGCAGAGCACGAGAATGCGGCGGTCCTGCATCTCCTCCAGCGAGTAGTGGTACACCAAGCCACTCGCGATCTGGCGCGGCTCGTCCTCACCCTGCAATGAAAAGAAAAGACCAAGCGCACATGGACAGGGACACAACGTAAGTACACGCACTTGTGCACAGAACACGCATACGCTCGAATGATTACTATCGTACCACATCGATCTCTTCGCAGTAGAGCCTTTGGAGATCATCACCAAGGAGTCGAACACAAGTACAAGCACAAGTCAGTCAGTCAATCCGTCACGCAACAGGACGCTACAGAATAATCAAAAGAAGAGCAACGCAACGCACTTGTCGGCGGTGTCGTGCTTCCAGACCTTGACGATCTTGCCCACGCGGATGTCGAGCTTCGTGATCTCGGCCTGGTCGGCGGCGGCAGGCGCTGGCGCGGCCGCCTTCTTGGCTGGCTTTGGCGCCTTCTCCTTCTTCGCGGCCTTTGGCTTCTGCTCCGTGGCAGCAGCAGCAGCAGGCGCCTCCTCCTTCTTGTCGCCGATCGGGGTGTTGGCGTCGATGCCCAAGTCCGTCTCGATGTCGGAGATCAGCTTCTCCAGCTGGTGCGCGGCGGTTCCACTCATGCTTGCTTCTTGGCTTTGGCTTTGTGTCAACTGGGTGAAAATGAGGAAGTGAGCGGATAGATGGCTGGAAAAAGTGAGTGGCAAATCACTACAAAGTACTTTGTTGAGACAAACACTCTCTTCTAATCTTGACCAAAGTATGGCACTTTCAAGAGGTCCTTTTGAATAGGAAATCTGAGCCAAGAACAGGAAAGCGGTGTGAGAAATGGTGTCGAACTCGAAATCTGAGCCAAGACCAGAGAAACGATTTGTGCATGCATGCTCTTTGTTTGCTTGTGTGTTTACGAGTACGTATGTGACGGACTGCTTACGTTAGTTTATTGGATCAGCACCATCCAGCTAATGAACAGGTAGAAGAGGAGCACGGGGTACACAGTGAGCGCCTTGCGCTTGGGCGGCACGAGCTTCGACATGAACACCACGGACGCTGCATGCACACACAAAAACGGATCACAACAAAACACTTTCAGAACAATCTCAAACCCAGCAACGCCAAGATAATCGCCAAGAGCGTTCGTTCGTAATGACGAAAAGAAAGACTCGTTACCTCTCGTGGACCAGACAAAGCCGACGCCGACGATGAACATGCGCAGCACCACGTGCGAGACCACGACGCTGAGCACCATGCAGAGCAGCGTCGCGATGTTCAGCGGGAACACGCAGTAGCCCAGCACGCACACGCTCTGGAAGAACGAGCTATACGACAAATGAAACGGGTGGAAGAATCAGCTGAGGAGGTCTAGACAGTTCACGACTGCGCTTCTGAGGATGCGATTGTAATGCGACGTACATGGTGCTTCCGAGCAGCTGCGCGTTGATCGTGACGATGGCCGCACCCGCCCAGACCACGACGAACACGCCGGTGAACACCATCGCGGACTGGTGCGCAGGAGCTGTCATGCTCAGCATGCTGTTGAGCATACACGCCCACACAAAGCGACACAAACGAAGGCGTCAGTTCAGATTACATTCCACACACGCAGTGGTGAAAGATCAGATAGCAGGCGGACGTACATGGAAAGCGACAGGCAGAGCATCAGCGGCCCCCATAGATCCCCTGTTCCAGTCACATCCACATTGCTGCCAGTCAGTCGCACGCTTCAAGCCTTCTAAATAGCGTCAACAGAAGCCAGTTGGTTGCTTACAATCTCGAAGCGCCTTGAGCGTCTCCTCCGACGTGTTGCGAGGCATCAGCACCACCTTCAGCTTCCCTGTCACGAGGCGCACATCACGAAGCTGCTCACACGATCAAGGCACATACGCAAGACAGAGACACCAGTCAGCAAACAGGGATGATCAGACCAAGGGGTGGATCCATTTTGCTTTAAACGTGAGAGCGACACGTGAAGAAAGAACTACACACAAAGCCAAACACAGAGGCGTACGTACGATGGTGGCCGAGACGGGCTCGTCGAGCGTGTTCTCCTCTGCCGACGGGAGGCTGATGCTGCCGGTCACGAACGGCGCGGGGTCGCTCGCTGGCGCTGGCGCCGCGGCGCTTGCCTGCTGCGCCTCCACATCCGCCATTTTCTTGTTTCTTTGCTGCTTTCCTTTCAGTAGTCACGAGTGTGAAAAATGCTCCGATAGAACATGATCACAGCGAAAAATAGTGCTAGCCACATCACTTTAGAAATTGTTGTCTCCCTTTTACGATCGATATGTTCTCTTGTTGGTTTACTCAATAAAATTGCCAATCCACATGAACATCTCAAATACAAATATGCAATAATGAAACTCTTGAGTTATTTAGTGTGGCTCACCTCATATAATTAAATAGATAGAGTTGGCCACGCTATATTTGACTGGTGAGCTTCAATGGCAGCGATGTTGAAAAAATAGCAACCACGAAGCAGCCGAACATGGCGGACGAGACGACGCCAGCGCCAAGAGCTGCGCATGCGCATGACGACAGCAAAGCAGCAGCGGAGGCAATAGAGACCCCTGTGCTGCAAGGAGGCAATGGGGAAGAGCACACGGAGGAGAACCAGTACGGGCTGCAGGATCTGGAGAAGCTGCCGCTGCTGGAGCAGGTGCATCGCCTCTTCCACGCGATTCAGATGAAGTACCCGTACAAAGAGGTGCGTTCAGGCCACGCACTTTGCTTTTGGCAATATAATGCGTTTATATGTGTGTGCACGCATGCTGAGTATTCGTGTTTGGAGTGATGCTGTAGACGGCTGCGTGGAAGAGCTTGCCGGTGGACCAGAAGAAGCGCATGCTCGAGTACATTCGCGACAAGCGCGTGCGCAAGGCGGCTGCGAAAGCGAAAGCGCCAGCAGCTCAATTCAAGGACGAGCAGCAAAGCATCAAGAGCGACTCCTTATCAGCAACAGCAGCAGCAGTTAAGCCCGATGCGAATACAGCGCTTGGGAGCAGTGACGCCCCGAAGCCGACTGTGAAGACCGACCCGTATTTGCAAATGCTGCAGCGCCGCTCAATCACCACGACAACAACCTCAACAGCACCTGCAGGGTCGTCAGAAACAGCACTACCGCCCCACGAAACCCTGGGCGGATCCCACCCGAACAGCGCGTACATCGCGCCGGCGCAGGTGGCGCAGTACACGGAGCGCAAGACCCGCACTGCGCGCTGGAAGGTTGTGGACGCGGAGTTCTACGACGAGAAATGCGGTGCGTGCGGCGTCGTGCACAAGGAGTTTGACGGCGCGAAGGGCGCGCTGTTGAACACCATGGGCGCCATGATGAGCACGTTTGGGGACTTTGGACGCCCCTGTGCGCTCGCGGTGCAGGGGGTCAAGGACCTGGGTACGCAGAGCGATCTACTATTGTTATTATTGCGCTTGTGGAGGTGGTCTAATGAAATCGCGTCTGTACGTGTTCTCTGTGTGTGTCTGTGGTTATAGTTGGCGAGCATCTCCATACGATGCTCGGACAAGTGGACCCCGAGGAGCTCAGTACCGGACCAGGACTGCGGGTACGTTCGTTGTCCATTAGTACTACTTGTGCGAGCCTTGCCTCACATGAGGACCATTTAGACTCACTCACTCGCTCGTATTGATTGATTGGTTGTTTCCAGACGCTGGTGGAGGTGTTTCACGAAGAAGCGGCGTACTACGGTCGCTGGCGCGAGTTCCGCGGCGAGAGCAAGCACGAGCAGAACGAGCTGGAGGACGTGGAAGAGGAGGAGCTCGCCGAAGAGCTCGACCTCTTCGCGGTCTCGGAGGCCGACTCGGTGTTCAACGAAGCCTTTCTGGTGCGTTTGTTTATTGAGTTGTTGTGAGCCCTCTAGTAGACCAGTTGGATGCTAACACGCTGTTATCTTCCTCTTGATTTTGTTCTTTAGGAGCGGATAAAGTTTGCGGACGAGCGCACGAAGGCGATGGACTGGTCGATCTACGACATGTTCGCCAAGGGCCGCAAGCTCAACTTCATGAGCAGCAAGGGCCAGCAGTTCCGCCACTGGCTGCGGGTCGGCAAGTGCTCGCGCGCGTCGCTCGAGTTTATGAACTTTGTCGCCTACCACAAGTACGAGCTGTTTTGTGCTGCTGCTTGCATCACATTGTTACGTGGACCTTGGTGTGTACTCATGTGGAACTCTTGCTCTTTTTGCCTGTCATGTAGTATCGGACGTCTCGTGGAGCTGGCGATCAAGCACCGCCAGGGCGGTGTCCTGCAAGCGATGGAGTCTCCATTGGTCAAGAGCGACATCCAGTATGTATTCTCATCGAAACTGGTGCTCGCTTGACGAATATGTGTCGTTTTGCTAACATTTGCTGGGCTTTTTTCCTGCATGACTACTTACTCACAGAGCGGTCGCGAAGACGTTCCTTCCAGCCGCCCATCTTATCAAGCGACGCACCGAGGGGAACGACGAAGAGGACGCCGAAGGCAACTCGCAGCCAGCTGTGAAAGTGCGACGCGTGAGCACGAAAGACGGCGACATCACTGTCACGGAGCGCGTTGCGGTGCCGTCTTCATCAGTGGCGGCAGCTGTAGCATTGTCGTCGTCTGCAGCGGAAGCAGCAGCGCCAGCAGCGTCCGCGTCCCCTGAGCGATCGTCATCGCAGGCTACCACCACCGGCAGCAACAGTGCGCCAAACAGCGAGACGAAAGCTCGGCCCACGCGGCTCAAGCGACTGAGGTGATGCTGGTGAACGAGTAAGGCAATGCGTGATACTAGCGCGAAGGATACTGGGAGCCACTATACAATACCTCGTGGGCGGCTACACTCTATTCTGCGGATTAAGGACAGTGCATGGCACGCGTTCTCTATCAGTCACGCCCCATTCAATAAATACAACTACGTACGTCAACAATTCAAACGATTAATCAGCTTGCAGCATTTTGGCTCTTGTCGAGCGCTTTGTAGGCTGCGACCTGCGCTTTGCTCAGTCGCTTGTAGAGCCGGAACTCGACCGGTAGCTGCTCTTCCGCGACCATCGTCTCGGCAAAGTAGACGCGGCGCACGCGGCAGTTGGCGTGCAGCTGCACGCTGATCGTGTGCTCGAGCGTCGTGCCGTACGCGTCGCGTGTGAGCTGCGCGAGGTCGAACTGGAGCTGGTTCCAGCAGCGCGCGTCCAGGCGCAGCGGCAGCAGCGTGATCAGCGGGTGCACGACCGTGGCTTTCTGGAAACTCGACGCGCGGAAGCGGCGCGTCTGCTTGCGCGAGTCGCGCACGTGCACTTCGATCGAGAGCTCCTTGTCACCGTCGCCTAGCGGCTTGACGAGCAGCACGAGGTGCGGCAGCCGGATGTGCAGCGACCGCTGGCGCTCGTCTGCGTCGTTAACGTCGCTGTTGCTATCGACAAGTGAGTCAGCCGCCGCCATAGGACAGCGGATCCATGTCTTGGCGATGCTGCTCTCCTGGGCCGAGAGCTCGATGACGGACGACTGGATGTCGTCGTCCAGCACGCGCGAGATGCTGCGCGCGGGCGTCTCCTCCTGCTTCTCCCAGAGCTGCAGCGGCTTGTTGCTGCGTGCGGCACAGTCAGGCGGCTCAGCTCACACATGCGTAGACAGAGATAGACAGAGATAGACAGATACCATGATGCACGCACGCACCCGACGCTGTAGAGCAGCGAGATGAGCCCCGACTGGTACACCTGCGCGAACATGCTGATGAAGATTGCAACTTGAGGAACGACCCTAACATTCACAATCTATAGTGACATTTATGAGGTATACCTAGAAAATAGAAGACCGGATACTATTTATTACAAGAGTGAAATTATTATTGTGTCTGTTTGCCAACCACAGAAAGCACATCGCATGCAAGCGCGCCGCAATCAAGCGAGTCGCAACCAAGGTGAAGCGAGCCGCTCACTTCATTCACGCGTTCAGACAGGCACGCAGACACACAGACAGATAGGCAGTGAGCATGGCACGGCAGACAGCGCAGCAGCAGCTGCGCGCACAGCAGGACAGCGCTCCAGCGACGAGCAGTTCAGCAACGGCATCGGAGCTTCGTGGTCGCGTGCAGTTTGTTCGCGGCGGCACGCGCTCGGCGCTCAGGCTCTCAAAGGTGTACCTGAGCCCGCAGGACATGGGCGCGTTCCGGACCGAGGCGGGCAGCTGCGTCGCTGTGTTTGCCAGCAGCAGCGCCACGAGTGCGGCTTCACCGTCTGGATGAACAGGAAGATCGCGATCTTGAACACCGGCACTTCTTCGCGCTCGAGGCACTGCGCTTCGTCAAAGACAACCGGCGGCGACGCCACGTACGACTGCTTCACGGCGATCTTGCGATGGAACAACTGCACCAGCAGCAGCCAGAACCTAACAAGCGCATCCCCAGCCCACACATACAAGGTTATCACGTGAGCCACACGCTAACCTTATCATGTTCGAAAGCAACTGCAAGGGTTAAACGCACGCCTTGTAGTCCTGTTCGCGCCACTGGAACACGCTTGCAACGGCGTCTCGCCAAACGGAAAGCTGCACGAAGACACAATTCATTCGGAAAACACACAACCAACACGTTAGAATAAAAGCTAACATTTGCCATCACTCACCAAGGCAAGACTAGTAGGTACTTACGTGACGCGGTTCAGGTTGTCGCTTTCGGTGAAGCCCACGGCGAGCTCTGAGGCCGGGCTCGCGTCCGTCATCTCTGCGTCGTCGTCGCCGTTGGCCGCAGCAGCCGCGTCCGCCTTCGTGGCCTCGAAGCGCGCATCGAGCGACTTCTTCACATTCGCTACCGTCAGCGTCGCCGCGTACTTGGACGGGAGCGGCAGCAGGCCGAGCTCAAAGAGCTCCAGGCGCAGCCAAATGCAGGACGCCATATTATGTTGCCGCGTTCTTGGTGCTAACGAAGTGACTTCTTTCAATGCTCGAACGCGCGATCTACAGCAACGACAACAACAGACCGGGGCGAATGACACAGGCAACACAAGTAAAGTGAGCGGGCAGGAGCTGGTCGCAGAGCGCCTTGATCTCGTCCGCCGATAGCGCGTGCGCGCCGCGGGACGGCGGGCAGACCACCAGCAACAAGTGTGGGAAACGGCTCTCAGTTAACTGTTAGCTGTTTATTGCTTAAGCGCAGGCAGCGAATACGACTTGGACATGCCTCCGTCTTGGTCCTTGTTGTCTTCAGGTGACCACCCGAGCAGCTTGTCACTCAGCCCCCCAGCTCCTCCCCCACTGTCCTCCATCTCGGGCGGTGAAGTCAGGAATACACTCTCGCCATCTTCACCGATTGGGATCTCGCTCATACCCAGCAGAGCGCTGGCAGTCCCACCTTGAAGCGCAGATATCGGGGAGTTTGGAGGTGTCGCCTTTGGTAATCGGAAGCCTGCGCGAAAGACGTAGGACGAGCCAGGTGAGAACGCTGCTCGAGTCGACTCAACGTCCGCGGGGAGCCCTGAAGCCACCAGCGCAATCGATTGTCGGCTGTTGCTGTCTCGCGCAGTAGTTTTCCGCCGCGACGTGCCATTCCCAGCCGTACCCAGACCGATTAACCGCTGCGATTCAAAATACGAGCCCACTCCGCCCGATTCGTCCCGATTCCCTCGCTGCTCGTGCCCAAAGCCGCCCATCGTCCGCCGCTTCATACTCGCGTTGAGCATGTTCGAGATCGTGTCAATGTAAAGCTCCCTTCGGTCGAGCGTGCTCTTGTCGAACTGCTCGCCGATGTTCTTGTTGTCCATGATCTTCGTGTGGATCTTCACCTTCACCTTGTCCACAATGGACCCCTGCGCATCCAGCATCAGCTCTTCCATGTCGTATTGGTTCTTCAGCTCTTTGTTGCACCCCGTCTGCAAAGCCTCGAATTCTGCTCGTTGAACAGCTTCCTTCCACCCCCATTGTTGTCTGGAGCACGCGCACTCGTCTTGTTGCTCGAGCGAGCCGAGATCTCAAACTTCCAGCATTCCTGCACCAGACTCTCGCAGATTTTGTCGATTTCGCGGTTCATGTCGGCCAAATCCATGTTCCGGATCGACGATTTCGCAATCACCTCGGCGAAATGCTCCTGCGTGGACTGGAAAGACGTGTAGAGAGCTTCAATACGGTCCGACTCCTTGTCCACAATGCCGACCAGTTTCATTGTCGCGGCCTGGATCTCGGCGCGATTCTCTGCCTGCAGCGCCATCATTTGAGACTCGGCGCTGTTTTGTCGCGCCATCATCTCTTCTTTCGCGGTGTGCAGATTGTCCAGCGAGCTGTTCATCTCCTTGTTCTCCTGGTACTGAGTCCGGAAATTCCGCTCCACCTCTCCTTGAGTTTCCTCCAGATCTCTCCTCAACGACGAAATCGCGTCCTCTGCGTGGAATAGCTGATTCTTCACCACAGCGAGGTCGTTTTCAACATTCCGGTTGGTTTTGTCCAAGTCTGTTTGCAATGCGTGGGTGTGTTTCTGCAAAGCTGCGATTCGGTGGTCGGCGCTCTCACTGTAGTCATGGAACTCCTTCGTGAGGGCATCTCCGCTCTGCATGACGTGCTGCAGATTGTAGGATAGCCGCATGCTTTCCTCTGAGAGATTGCTCATGTTGCTCAAGATGCGATCGACCGAGTCGAACACCTGGGTAAACTGCGCGCGATTCTGGTCCTCGGTCGTGGCGTTCTGCTTTTGGATCATCGTGATCTTCTTCGCTGAGTCGACGACGGTGAGGGACACGATGTCCAACTTTCCTGCCACAGCCTTGATCTCGCTGTCCAAGTTCTGGTTCACGACCTCCATCAGTGTGTTGTTCACGGCTTCAACCTCACTGCGCACAATAGCGACGCTCTCGGCGATTCGGGAAATCGTCTTCTTCTCGAGCTCGTCGCGGAGCTGGTCCTGGGTCACAAAAGACGCCTTCACCTCCACCAAGAGCTGGTCGACGAACTTTTGCGTGTCCTCGAACCCTTTCATTTTCTCTTCGACAACGCCGAGCGCGTTCGTGTTCGCGGTCATTTTCTTGATCGTCTCCTCCAGCTCTTTCTGCATCTCACTCGATTTCTCCTGCGCGTCTTGTTGTCTCTTGGTCAGGTCGACTACCAGTTCTTCGAGCCTCCCCTGCTTCCGCGTCAGCAGTTGGATCGTTTCTCCGTTCATACTGTTGATGTCTTCCTGTTCTGCATGCGACGACAGTAGATCGTCGAGGAGCTGATTCGACCGCGTCTCAACTTCGTCCAGCGTCCGCTGTCGATCCGTCTTCATCTGCTGCGCGATGCGCTGCTCCGCGCCAATCAGATCGTTCCTCGTGACACAGGCGCGCAACGCCTCGTTGAGCTTGTCCACTTGACTCTGCACAACTCCTTCATGCTTGCTGTTGCGCGCTTGCACGACTGCGTCTCGCCGCTTGATCTCGGACTGCAACCTCGCGACCGTGTCCTTTGCGTCTCGGAACGCATCGCGGAGTGCTGAAAAATCGTTGGTCTGCTTGTGAATGGAGTCCCACAGCGGCTTCAGCATGGCTTCAAAGTGGACAGAGGCGTGGTGCTGCGCCTCTTCTCCGCCAAAGAGCGCGGCAGTCGCTGTAGCTGCGTTGAGGTCGGCGTCAAGCTCTCGCGACGAGTCTCCCATCACCGCTGCGAGCCCCAGCTTTGGACGAACCGCAACGGAGTTGCGATGTGAGCCCGCGCTGCGCAGTCCGCCGGTGGATAAGCGGTGGTGGGGCGTCGGATTGTACCCACCGCCACCACCACTGCTCGCATTGCTGCTGCTAGTGCTTTGCTGCAGCAGAATCTCATGCCGCAGATCGAGCACTTCTTTCTGTAGATAGTTGACTTGGTCCTGGAGCGCCTGGCACTCGACGACCGAGTCGACACTGCCCGCCACCTCGGCGAGCGCCTTGAGCAGCCACGGGGGCAGCGCGGTGCCGCTCAAGAGCTCGTTCTTCTCGATCGCCTGCACCTGCGCGCGCAGCTTCCCGATGACGTCGACGAGCGGTTCTTCGTTGAGCAGCAGGTCGGGCGAGTTGCGCCATGTCAGACGCGTCGAGTTCTCGATCCCGAACTCCATCTTCATGCTCCCACGACCCTCACGCGCGCGATCACTTTGACTCGCAGTGCGATCAGTAGCAGCGCATTGCGAGCGTCGTTCGGGTCTTCAATGCGTGCGCGCTTCCTATTTGTCGGATGGCGCTACCTAAGCAACACAAAGCAGAGTTTACGCGCGTAAAGCGGATGCATGTGTGTGTAAATAGAGAGAGACGTGGTTACAATCGGAGTTGGAGGAAGCTATAAATGTGCGTGGGAATACGATGAACGCGCGCACACACATAAATTCATACATGTCCCCATGATAAAGGCGTAAATGAATGTCTGCATATGCACACGCGTGGAGTCCCCGCCTCGTGCACGTTCTGCTGCAGCTTGTAGAGCTGCCTGTTTGTTTGTTGTCTCCCGAGACCATGTCACCACCTTGTTGCAACTTCAACCAATGCCACTAATATCCACCATTTTCATATCAGTGACAATTACCAAAAAGAAGATGTCTCTTTTGATTTAAAATAGTGACATCATGGTAAACAGCTATTCGTTCAGTTCAAAGCAGGCTGGGCCGGGCGTTGCATTGCACTGAGCCAATTCGCGTGACGGACAGCAGACCGACACCATGCACTCCATGTGATTTGCTCTCCATGTGATTCCCCATTGACACACGAATCCATTACCAACGGCGTCAGGTCAAGTGCTGCCATTTTGCGATGAAAGGTGCGAAATGCTGCAGCAAATAAATAAATAAATAAATGAGCAAACGACCCCATGGCTTTCTTTGGTTTGAACGCGCATTTGACAGAACGCGGAGAGGGCAATCAAGCCAGTCGATAGACTTCAGCTGCAACAACACTGGCAAACACTGAAAAAAATCTTTTGGTTTTTGTGTCGCTTGATTGTTGGCAATTTGTTTCTATTCGAAATGATACGGGGGTATCTGAACAAAAACAGGGCATCTCTCTCTCTTAAAGTTCAGCTGTCGCGATCATTTTTGCTGTTGCATTTTTTCGATGTAGGGACAACAAGAGACTGCAAGATCGCCTCTCATGACCAGTCAGTTAGGAGTTCGCTCGCAACGCAGCCAGCGATGACGAGGTGGCTCTAAGAAGCTCTTCCAGACTGAAAGGTCAATCAATTCAACCAGCGTTGGGATTGCAGAAGCGTTCACATGACATGAATGAACTGAGATGGCTCTGAAAAGCTCTTCCAATTGAACCTGAACTTGATCGAGTCACATCGGTACTTTCATTCAGCAGCATAGCCGGGCCAGGTTTGAGTTCGTCCGTCACAACCAGCAACTGGCGCTATGATCAACCTTTTTCTGCTACCATGCGTAAAGCAAGGGTATTCATTCACACGGCAAACAATGATATTGAATCACGATCGATGGATCAAGTGGCCCACATATATCTAGTTATAGAGGTTGCTGCCTTTCCATAGCTTGTTGCGACCGTCCATACACAAACAGGTGGCGCGTGTGCGAGAGAACATGCTCGCATTGTCCTCTCTGCGTGGATGATGGCCCCTCTCTGTGACTGCCGGCCTCGCTCGCTTGCTTTCCCCATCCGACTCGCACCGCCTGTGTGTGCGTGTGAAGTGTGGGATGGCGGGCCTCGCCATTGTAAACAAGCCTTCCTCCTTCCTTCCATTTGAGAACGCGTCTCCAGTCGAGTCGAGTCGATAGACCATCAGAGCGATTGCTACCAATATGGCGCGTATGTGCAGGTGGCAGGCGCTCGCGGCGCTCATCGCGGCGCTGCAGCTCTGCTCGACCCAGGTGCTCGCGAGCACGGGAAACGGCACGACCGCCACCATCGGCGGCAGCAGTCCGACCAGCGACGACAGCACCAGCAGCGGCAGCGGGAGCTCCACGGCCACGCGCAGAAATCTCCTGAACCTCGAGGCGCGCTCGGGCCTCCGCACGTGGGTGGACCCGTCCACGCCCGCGGACAAGCAGGTCTACATCTCCTCACGCGGGGACAAGTGGGACCTGGTGATGAGTGATGAGTTTGGGCTCACGAACCGCTCGTTCAAGCCCGGCGACGACCACCTCTGGGTGACGCTCGAGAAGCCCGACGGCGTCAACGGCGCGCTCGAGCTCTACTCGCACGACATGGCGTCCGTCGTGTGCGACCAGAGTGACGCGGACAAGAACGTCTGCTACCTGTCAATGAAGGTCATCGACGAAGTGAACACCATCTCGATCTACAACCAGTACACGCGACCGCCGGCGTTCCAGAACTCCACTTTCGTACGTGTTATTCATCACTGCGTATTGCCTAGTTGCAGTGCATGTCAACTGCTGTTGATTGGCTGGTGCTAACCATGCTCGCTTGTTTATATACTACGCTACAGTTCTACCGAGCGGCGATGCTGCAGTCGTGGAACAAGTTCTGCTTCCAGGGCGGGATGCTGGAGGTGCGCACGCAGCTGCCCGGCGCCGTGTCCAAGGCGTCGCAGAACCCGGACATCGCCAAGGGGCCGAATGCGCGCACGACCGCGAACGAGTACTACCCGACGTGGCCCGGCGTCTGGGTCATGGGCAACCTCGGCCGCGCCATTTTCAGCGCGTCCACGCAGCGCATGTGGCCGTTCTCGTACAGCCAGTGCGACGAGCGCGTGTTCCCGTCGTACAACCAGCGCATCAGCGCGTGCAACGCGACCCCGGGCCACGGACTGAACCCGTACCAAGGTCGCGGCGCGCCGGAGATCGATCTCCTGGAGGGCGGTGGTCTCGGCATCTCGTCGTCGATCCAGATCGGTCCGGGGCTCGCGCCAAAGTTCCGCCGCGTGGACGTCAACTTGACCACGGACGAGTACTTTGGCTGCTTCTACTCGGGCACGTGCAAGACGCCCGGCGCCAACCTGCCGAACGTCCCCACGAAGGTCTACGCGGCTCGCAAGTACCAGTCCTGGTACGCGGGCCTGCGCTACGGCGCCAACGACTTTTGCGAGCCGAACAAGAACTTCACGCAGTCGTACACGAAAGTCGCGGCGTCGCTGAAAGCTGGCATCACCGAGAACGCGTGCACTTTGGAGACGTGCCCGGCGCCGTTTGACGTGCTCGCCGACACCGGGTACATTGACGGCAACGCGTCGCTCGGTCGCTGGAGCATCAACGAGAAAGGCACGTGCTTCACGGCGTTGAACGCGTACCAAGGTGCGTTCCTATGCGACCCGGACAACCAGAACCTCGTGTGCGGCTCGCCGCGTAACAGCACGACGCCGCCGACAAAGACGATGGCGACGTTCGACTACCAGATGGACGCGCTTTCAGCCAACTGGCCCATCCACGTCGGCGCGTACACGAGCTTCGTGACCTACCAGCTGGAGTGGGTCACGGGCGACGAGGGCTACATCCGCTGGATGCTGCACGGCACGCCGATCTTCGAGATCCCGGCCGAGTCCGTGACGAACGTGGGTCAGGACTCGACGGAGTCGAACCCGGTGCGCACGTTCCTGGAGGAGCCCATGTACATCATCTTCAACGTCGCGCTCTCGCAGTCGTGGTCGGCGAACCCGCCCAACATCGGCAAGCCCTGTCGCGGCGACGGCAAGAACGCCAAGACGAACCGCATCTGCGACAGCTTCCCCATGTACATGAAGATCGACTACGTGCGGCTGTACCAGGACCTCTCGGCGTCGTCCAACATGGCGCTCGGGTGCGATCCGCAGACCCACCCGACGCGCCAGTGGATCCTCGACCACATCAAGGACTACACGGACGACGTGAACGTGCACATCGACGTGAACGGCGGCGCGCGCTGCCGCTCGAACCGGGACTGCACGATCCCGTGGTCGCCCACGCTGCAGTTCCAGACGGGCTTCTGCAACTCGCACTCGGTCTGCGAGTGCTCGAACCAGTACTGGGGCGGCCCGCGCTGCACGCACCAGCTCCAGGAGACGTCCTCGAACGGTGGCAGCGCGCTGTCGACCTACGGCCCGCCGCTGTCCGCCGCGGTCATCTTTGCGTCCGTCGCGCTGGTCGTGACGCTGATCGTCATGGTCATCTTTGCGCGCAAGCGCCGCGCGAAGCTGACCGCGCAACTCGTGAAGGAAGAGAAGTCCCGCGCGCGACTGGACCCGACGGACGAGGTCTCGAGCACCAAGGCGCACCTCATGTCGCTCGACTACGAAGAAGCCGAGACGACCAAGAACGCCGGCCACAACCCGAACCAGTATTAACGCCAACAGGAAGCTGGCTTAGTGACTGGCTGGCTGGTGTAGATTTTTTGCTTTTTGGCGAGCATCCCTGATGATGATGATGATGATGATGATGAAGAGAATAAAGACCCCTGTATACAATTTTGCCTTTTTGTCGATACCCCACTGTGTATCAGCATGAAACCAGATTCCTTCCTGCCCATTCCCAACAAGCCAAGTCATAATACAGTGCAGAAAACTGAAAAGCTTGTCGTATCAAATGCCATCACTTTCCATCCATCGCTTCCTTATCTTTTCCGAAGGTCCTCAGTCCATCGTTGTCAGCCTTCCTCTCAGGCAAATGCAAGTCACCAAATCTGCTGCAAACGAGAGCTTTACGCGTGGAGCTTGTCTGCGCGTCGGAAGAGGCTGTCGACAATGTTGCCGACATTTTCGATCACGCCGAGACCCGAAGTGTAGGTTTTCTGTGAACAGCAAAGCAATATCGACAGAGTTCGTCAGTCACTGTCAGTCAATCCATATCCACGGCAAGAACCCTTTCAAGAACCAATTGTTGACTACGTACGTCTTCCATCGGGCTCTCGTAGACGATGAGCTGGCCCTTGCCCTGGTCTAAGATGCCGTGGAACTTGTGGTCCAAGATCATCTGGGAGAGCCTGAAGAGGGGAACAAGCAAAGAATGAACACAGTTAATGTCAGTACCGAAGAGCTACGAACTGCGCAATCCCACAAAAACTTGAGAAGTACGTACTTGAGCTCGATCTGCGGCAGCGGGAGCTTGATCAGCTTGGCGACGTGCTCGATCTCGACGCACGAGAACGGCTGGATGATCTTGATGAGGTTGCTCTCCAAGAGCTGCTCGTACAGCTTGCCCAGGTGCGTCTTGATCAAAGGGTCTTCCACCAACTCTACAACATTAGACAACAGTCACAAAACCAAATCCCCATACATCAGCAACCTTGTCAAGCAAGCCAAAGGCTGCTGCAACCAATTTCACCAATCAACATACGCGCGGCGTATTTCTTGGTCGCTTCCTCGAACATCTGCAGCGAGCGCTGCTCGTGAGCCTTCGCCACCGCCTGCAGCGCCTCGACGTCGATGCCGATGAACTTGATCGCCTGCTTGGTGTTCACGATGTTGTTCACGTCGCTGGCGCCGCCGCTCGCGATCTTCGAGAGCAGCATGTACTTCAAGCAGCTGAGCGCCTCCACTTCGTCGATCGTCGCGAGCGCTTCAAACGCCTCGAAAAAGTACGAGTACGCGGTCTTGTAGTCGTGCTCCTCGGCGTGCAGGATACCCGACATGTTGTCGATCTGCGCCTGCGTCTTTGGCACGACGTAGATCGCGTTCGAGATACTTCGCGCCGCCGTGAGCGCCGCCTTCGCCTTGGGCACGTTGCGCAGCGCGTGGTGCAGCTTGCTCTCCACCAAGTGGATCTCCACGAGCAGCTGCTTGTCGTCGAGCTTCTTGATCTCGCGCAGCAGCTTGTTGATCAGATCCAGCGCAATCTGGAACTTCTGCTGCTGAAAGTAGCTGTTGAGAAATGAGAGGGTGTGATTGTTGGTGTCAGCTAATTAATCTAAACACAAGATGTTTAGTACCAAAGCGCGCTCACATTGATGCCAATCGCGCTTCGACGCGCTGACGCAGGAACGTGTGCTTCTCGCGGTTGCACCACTCGATCGAGTCGAGACACAGATCCGCCTGCAGCTGCAGCGCCATGTCCGTGTCCAGCACCTTCACCTTGGCGACCATGTCGATAATCGTTCGCACTACAGATCATCCATACAGGTAAACACATTGACATTAGGTAACATTCACGTCCAATAGCTACCATGGATGCTCTATTCCTTCGCGTACCGATCTTTCCAGTCTTCGCCTTCGGGACAGTCGCAAAGTATGGTCGCAGCGACTGCAGCAGCGTCGCCAGCTCCTTTTCGCGGCTACACATAGCAACATCATATCAAAAAACAACGCAGTACGATCGTCAGCACACTAGCAGTCACTGTGCGGCGTCACTGGCGAATCACCAGTGCCTCGTCGTTCGTGGTTTCGTACCCGTATTGGATGTACAACTGGCCGAGCTTGTAGATCGAGTGCTCCTTCACGCGCTGCACTTCATCGCTCGACGCGTCCTTCGCATCTGCATACAGTCAATCAGATCCATGTACGCATAGTACACCACCAGCACGTGAGCCGCACGCACGCACATTCTCATCGCACATATCAATTAGAGCGAGAAGCAGGCGTGGCAAGATCTTTCTTTACCGTTGTACGAGAGGATCTCCTGGTAGAGCTGGATCGCCTGGTCCGGCTTGGTCAGCTCCCCCGCGTCCTCGAACTTGATCTGCAGCAGGTGCACCACCTCCGGCTCCGTCATCTCCACGTCCTGTACCGTCATCCTGCTTTGCTTCTGCTTCTGCTTCTGCTTCTTTCTCTCGAGAGAGTTGTGCGTGCAGCTTTTTGCCTTCAGATCCTAAATCCCCCCTACAATATCTTTTCTGTTGTTTCGGATAGACCTTTCCAAATCAATCAAGCAATTTGTATGATATATACATTGATTAACGCAGACTAACGAATATGAAAAGAGGGTTAAGAGGCTGCATGAGCATAAAGTCAGATCAATTTTTGATTATAGTTAAACGATATATTGTTGTAGAAAGAACACTATATGGGAGGTTTTGTCGAGATGCAATAAACCCCTCTCTAAATCGCCTGTTCTTATAATTGTGCAGTATCGACTTAGACGGGGCTTACTGTCGGAATGGCTGACGCTGCTGCCGAAGCACGAAATACATACGAAGAGCTACACTCCTCACTCATCCATCAATCATCAATCAGCAGAATGGCGATGGCGTCCGCGATGCGCAGAGCTCTTGCTGTCGGTGCCAAGCGCGCTGCGTCATCGCGATCAGTTGGCCGCGCACTCGCGCAACCGCGTGCCAGCAGCGCCTTCACTGCATGGATCCAGCGCGCGTCGTTCTCGACGGAGAAAGTGACGTTCACGTTCATCGACGCGGAGGGCGAGTCTGCGACCGTGTCGGCGACGCCAGGCCAGTCGCTGCTGGACGTCGCGCACGAGAACGACATTGAGCTGGAAGGTGTGTAACAGTGCAGTGTCAGTGCTTCTTTGTCTTTGTCTTTGTGTGTGTGTGTGTGTGTGCTGACTGTGGGTGATTTGGTTGTTATCAGGCGCCTGCGGAGGTGAGCTCGCCTGCTCGACGTGCCACCTGGTGTTTGAGAAAGAGCTCTTTGACAAGCTGCCAGAGATCAGCGAAGAGGAGGAAGACATGCTCGACCTGGCGTGGGGGCTCACCGACACGTACGTACCACATTCATACTTTAATCACTGTGATAATTGTATGGCGAGTCTCGCTAACACGCATGTTCAACGTCTAATGCCTCAACAGGTCTCGCTTGGGCTGCCAGATCAAGGTGACAAAGGACCTCGAAGGCGCCACTGTGCGCGTGCCAGACGAGACCAACAACCTGATGTAGACACCCTTCCAGGCTCCAAGTCCTTCTCTCTTTTTGCGCTCTCAGCAGCAACACCAAGCAAGAGCAACGGTGTTGCTGTTATGTTCCCTCCCCACCTCGAAAACCAGAAAAACAATCACAAGACCTAGATCCACAAACCAGCGAATGACTGGCTGAACCATACCAACCAATCTGCTTTGCTTCCTCAAGCCTCTGGGTTTTTTATTGTGCGTGTTCCTATTCCTATTGTGTGTGTGTCGTCTAACTATCCCATCTACCTTTACAGCGCGTTCAAGATGGACCGAGATGATTTGTGCCGATTGACCTGGGTCATTCGCTCCTCCATGTCCTCCAGCAGCACCGAGAGCGTCTCCTGCCGCTGGATGAGCGCGTCGATCTTCGTCTGGATGCTCTCCAGGTCGCCCTCGGCCGCCAGGTTGCGGTACGAGCCCGTGTTGAGCTGGCTGATGCGGTTCAGCGTCGTCTCGGGGGTGGGCATCGTGATCTCGCGCGCCGTCTTCTCGTCCATGTTGGCTGGGATCGTGGCGGCGATCTTGTCCAGCGACGGCGACGAGCTGGTTCGCCGCACGGACGGCCGCTCCGTCCCCGTGGGCTTGCGCCGCGAGCGCCGCTCGACGATCTTGGCGATCCGCTGCTTCATCGCGGGGAAATGCGCGAGCGCGATGAGGAACTTCTCGCGCGTGAGCATGCGCAGCTCACAGAAGCAGAGCGTGCGCACGGTCGCTGCGCGCAGACAGTTTTGGTTGAGGATCGCCATTTCCCCGAAGTACTGCTTCTGGCCCAGCAGCACCAGCTGCACGCCCTCAACGCTCAGGTACGAAGCTCACACATTTTGTCCCATTGATACTTTACTTTACTATTTGTGTTTGTGCCACTCTTGCTTGACAAATAGCCCAGAATTCGCGTGAGAGTGAAGACGAGCAGTGGACTTATGCACGACAAAGTAAGTATTTTTTGTGGGGATCGTGGTTGTATTGATGCATATATCTTACATTCTGTTTGCTGCGTTAGTATTGCATTTGGACAGCAAATTTCACCTCCAGGACTCGTTCAACTGGAGCCACCGAGCCCACAGCGGCAGCAGTGAAACCATACAAGTGAATTCTGGCAGCAGGAGAAGTCCCCACATGTGTAAGTGACAAGCAAAGCAGAACACGTGGAATACCAGTTCTCAAGACTAATCGTTGCTTTCGATTTGGGACAGCTAGGGCCATCGCTGACTACGACAACGCGTGGGACAGCTATGCCCAATGATATGATTCCAAGAGAGACAGATAACAAGAAAACGTACGCGAGAGAGAGAGAGAGAGAGAGAGAGAGA
>JAADVK010000318.1:0-30282 GCA_023334975.1 Globisporangium sylvaticum
TGCCACGCTGACTGCGGACGGCGGCGTGATGAACGCGTCGAACGGCATGACTGGTGGCGGTGGCGGCGGCGGTCCGTCGGGAAGCATGGGCGGTCCTCCAGACGGTTCGGGCTTCGGCGGCGGCAGCCGTGGACCTCCACCGGCGACTGTTACTGCGCCAACACCTTCGACCACCTCTACCGCAACTACCACCTCGCCTTCGGTCACCCCAACTCCAACCACTGCCACTCCTTCGGCGACCTCGACCTCGAGCGGAACTGGCAGTTCTACTGCGGGTAAGAGTGCCTGCGTTTAACACTTGGCCGAGCTAAACTTTCTGATAACAAGACACTCGAAGAGTATGCCCCCCATCTTGATCACTAGAACATGAGCCATTCTTTAAGTATCCATGACTCTATCCGAAACCTAGTAAATGAGACATCGAAACAATAATACAAGTAGTTTTTCCTGACAATTGGTTGCAGTTAGTCAACTGTGTAGAGTTTCGAGGGGAGATTGATTAAAGGCGGCTCGACGAGAAATTGGCTCCATGTACGCATGGTGTATTCGCCACGTAAAGAGCGGCGGTCGTGAGAACGGACAGCGCAGGACGCACATCATACACTATCGCACCTTCATAGCATTTAACTGGGGACATCTTTCCATCGTTTGTCAGTGCTGAAAAGCCCAGATCCTACTAGCGCATGCAGCATGATCGTGAGCTCATGGACTACATGACATGCGCACGAATGCAAGCCAGTGTAATGGACAAGCGAGGAACCTCCTCAAATTCAAATTCAACTTTAAATTCAAACTGACGTATTCATCAAGTTGGAAAGTGACCAGAAACCATCTTTCAGACTGGGAAACTGAGTCCCCGGAAATCTTTCTGTACTGACCCGGAGGTAGACAGTATTTCCTGCGCACCAATCACTCAGAGTAGCAGCCGTCACGCGGTGGGATTGTGCTGCTGCCGCTGCCGCTGTTGTCAGGTGGCGGTGGAGGAAAGCCGCTGCCGCTTCCAAACGGAGGCGGACCGCCCCCACCACCATTGGCATTGGCGACGCCGCCGGTCGCAGTCCAAGTCGCTGCAGCCGACACTTGCTTCGAGATCGTCGCGTCAATGCCGATCGAGATCCACGAGAAGATACCGTCTTCAACGGAATCGCCGAGCAACGCGTACTCGACCACTGGATCGAAGCCCGTCGCAGCAGACTGGGTAAAGATGCCATCCTTGGCGTTGGTCGTCAGCGGTTGCTTGTTGACTGCATAGGCGGACGTTGCCTCCACTTGGGTGATCAGGTCCTGGTCGAAGAAGATCTGGCCGACATGCGACGCCGAGCTGCCCGAGTACGTGTTGTTCGGCAGCAAAGTTCCACCGTGGGACCCGAGCACGTGGATGTGGGTCGCACGACCAGTGTAGTGGCCCGGGAACGTCGTGAGGAACGTCACGATACCCTCGTCATCAGTAGGGGCGAGACCACGATTGAACGTGGTGTTAATGTTCGACAAGTCCGCCTGGTTACCGTTTCCACCAGCGACGACACCAGCGTACACGCCCGTGGTGTTGCAGTGCCAGAAGTCGACGTACAGGTCCGTCACGGGCTTGCACGTGTTCACGTCGATGATCTGCAGCTCCGTGTAGAGGTCCACGCCGGCTTGTTTCTCGCGGATGTCGTTGCGAATCAGTTCCCCGCTCACGTAGTAGGGACCTTCTGTGACCTCCGGCTCGAGGATACACTTGACGTCATCACCAAAAAGAACAGCAGGAGCAGTGTCCTTGGTGACGCCCGTGAGGTTCGACTTGTGGCTTTTCGCAAGCACCGTATCGGCACTCAGCCGTCTCGCAGTGTGCTCGTTGCGGAGTTGCTGGATCTTGGACATGCGGCGCTCGAATGCTCGCTCCTGCAGCTTCCTCGCGCGCTCAGAATTGGCGCACGCGGCAAGCGAGCGTCTGCCGTTCTCGATGAAGAGCTTCCGTTGCGCATGTTGAGCCGCAGTTTGCTCGTGATGCTGTCCTGGGTGCGCGGTGCCGATGTCCACAAGAAGCGCACACGCAGTAGCCGCGGTTGCGAGGAGGAACTTCGTCATGGCGACCATTGCTTGGTCAGGGAGGTAGAAGACTTCTGTTTGGCCGATTTGTTCTGGAGAGTGCGAAACGGAAAGTGAGATAGGAGTCAACGGAGCTAGCGCAACGGACGGAGCCACAAGAAGCAAGCTGCAACCGTGGTGGGGACAGCGTGCATAAGCCCCGAGCCCCATTCAGGACGCCAGGCGCTATCCCTTTACGGATTACGTGCCTCCTCTTCCTAGCGACAGTAGCTTTATTGAATCACAGAAACTCTACTCAGATTGAATTGCGAGTTCCGAACACCTCTCTTCGAAAGATCCGATCTATTCTACTCTGTGCAGGTCCTCAGACTCCTCCAGCCTAGATAGGTGGTTCAAGTAGACCTCCGGTAAAAGCAAGACCAGTCGAATGAAGTCCTGGATAAAATACCTCAATCGGGGACGACGTTGCTTCACTTCGTAGCAAACACAAACACCTGGTCTGCATGCGTGTTCTTTCAAAAACTCCACGCCGCAGTTTGGGAGGTTTCGAAATGATCGGTAAAGATTTGGGATCAGAGATCGAGGTAGGCACAGGACGGACGCGCTCTTGCGTACGTGGTGACCACCAAAACTTGATGCCTGCGTCTACTGTGAAGACTAACCAGTAGAACGACGGAGGTGCGTAGGCGAAGAGATGATGCCATTCATCCAAGTTGGGGTATGTGATTGCATCCAGCTCAGCACAACACTATTGGGTCGCGAAACGGTCCACTATGCGTAGGGCCAAATACTACCAATTATGTTATCCCTTAAGGCGAGCACGGGACGGCAACTGTATGTCTTTGAACTTTTGGGAATTTGCGATTGTGAAAATTGCGAGGAAAATGTGAGCTACTTACTGCATACGTCTGGGTTTGTTGATAGAAAAAAGTGTAAGTATGCTTGAAGTGTTCGAGTCGAAGTATACACACAGAGCCCACACAGTCGCGTCATTGTTTGTGCTGTGGTGCAATTTGTCAGTATGTCAGAGGGCTCTAACTAAATGGATTGGGTGACAAGGAGCAAAGCCACTCTCACCTGTCGAGTAGGGTTGAGGGAGTTGGCGCACACTTCGCCTTCGAAGCAAAGCCACGAGCTACCGATCACTCACTTAGTCGCGGGATACCTGCTGTAGCTAGTAGACATCGAGGGACAACACTTAGCGACGATTGGAAGGCTCAGTAAGTTACCTAGTGATTCTTGCTGACTAGCTTGACTTCTGGAATGCTTCAAAGTTCTGCATACACAATATGCAGGATCGTAATTTTGACAGTGAAGCGTGCTTCAGCAAGCCTGTTGTTTGGCCGATACGAAGAGTGTTCTGAAACTATACAAAGAATGCGCCTGCTGATAGAGTTAAGCGGTTTACACGTAGAGTTATCCTCGTGGACGGGTTCTTTCCGTTGCTCAGCTTGCTGTTTGGTTGTTGTTGTTGTTGAATGTGAGGTATATTAGGATACAACTTAAGTGATCGACCAATATCCATGTACAGAGAGGAACTTACGCTACTTCCCGACCATGCACGCCTGCAGCCGCGAAGGCGGCTGGGCTCCCCAAGACCAGTTGAATGTGGAGCTGGAGGAGGAGGAGATGCAGTGGACCATGTCATTGGTCAAGAAGTCTCGCACTCCATCTCCAGCTGGGTGTTGGCCGCTGGAAAACCGTCTTGAGCGCTGCGTCGGCTGTCCATCGCCTGGTTGACAAGGTGGTCTGCCATTTTGTCGAAGGCGCGATAGTGGCGCTGCCACGAATCCACGCCGATCTGGTCGGCGAGCAGCCGCGCATGTGCAGCTTGCTGTTTGGTGAAAACCAACTGGAATCCTCGTATACTTCAGTATATCTAGGTCTGTGTATAGTTATCTATGTACTCGGAGTAGTTGTGGAATTCCTGGAGTGCATATGTATACTTCGCATCGAACGCAACGAGCAGGTCCGTGCCTGGGACCTTCTGTGGGGTTAGAGAGTGAGTGTGGCAAGGTGGCTAACAACTGCGTCACTTCGATATCCGAATCTGCATGGAGTTGTTCAAAGTCTAGAGACCCAAAATACAAAGAAAGTTTAATTCCCCAGTTTGCTCAGCTCACACACAGCTGTTGAGAATGTGCTGAAGTTGCTCTCGGCTTCAAGAATACCTGTGTGTGGATACTCGAAATGTCATTGAGTCCTCGAGTATGATTAGTATTCGACTAGTCACCCTATAGGATAAAATGGATATCGACCAATGCGCGGTGCTTGCTGAGTGTTACATATCCCCACCAGAGTGTAAACGTATGATCGGCCGACTACCTTTGACTACGACTCCAATATAGAGAAGTCCCAAGTGATTGGGAGTACTTCAGCACCAGCCTTCGACAAGGATATTTCGGGTCTAGAGGGTATACCAACTTTTGAGATATGCAGCCTAATAAAACAAAGGCTTATGGAAATGTCAAACTGGTGGATGCTGGATGATTAGATTAGAACGCTACCAACTAATCAGCTTCAACACCATTAGAGTATGCGAAGAGCTGCCCGAAATTGAAAGACTGGATACACAAAGCAGATTTAACCATCCGCTGCAATGAGGCAGACATTGCTGGTAGAGCATAGGTTTGAACACGTGGTTTGCTGTTTTTCATCTGATGCGAAAGACAATTCGAAAGATCATACGAGCTGTCTACGCACTTTGCGGCGGTTGGACCACCGAAGGAGGTGCTCCAGACGGACAAAAACGTCGCTCGTACTGGAAGAATATCAAGTACGAGCAACGTTTCTGTGACCTCTCTAAGCTACTAACTGCATCAAGGTGTCGAGTCGAATGCTGATCAGAGCCGCAGTATCCTCTGGACGCACGCAAATTCTGTATCCATACCGGGTGGTGATGGAACACCTGCCGATGTGTGGGTCTGAGACAAAGCTTCATGACGTTGATGATTCGCTCAGATTTGTGATCGATTCAAACGAACGGTACAACGTCGAAACAAGTTTATAGGATGTGTACTGTACAGTGCAAATGCTGTTGCACCCTCGGAATTTCTGGAGTACAAGTGTATAGTGAAGACGAATCAGAGGTCAGTGGATATCATACGCGACGACTGTGTATAGCCGAATTTTCAAATAAAAATCACACCGTGAACTCAATCTCCTCAACTTGGATTACGTTTTTATACGCCAACCATCGATATAAAGGTATCAACGTGGCAGCTAGGTCGGGGGCAAGTGGCCAGCACGAAAGCAGCTTTTACCGCTGAGTGCATCTACTAGCGACGCAATCAGCACAAGCACAGTCGTCGTCTTCGCCCTACAGAGCTTACCAACCGGATGATGTTGACTTACGCACGCGCAGGAGCAGGGGTCGGCGATGGCGAAGGAGGGGCACGAGATGGACGAGGACCGTTGCCGCCCGGAGGACCACCAGCAAAGCCGCCAGCGTTCGCGACTCCGCCGTTCGCAGTCATCGTGGCAGCAGCGCCGACCGTCTTCGCGATCGTCGCGTCGATACCCACCGAAATCCATGAGAAGATGCCGTCCGCCACCGAGTCGCCCAACAAAGCGTACTCCACCACCGGGTCGAAGCCCGACGCGGCCGACTCGACAAAGATGGAGTCCACAGCGTTCGTGGTCAGCGGCTGCGTGTTCACGACGTAGTCCGGCGTGGCCTCCACCTCGGTGATCAGGTCCTGGTCGAAGAAGATCTGGCCCACGTGCGACGCGAGACCGCCAGCGTACGTGTTGTTCGGCAGCAGCGTGCCGTTGTGGGAGCCCAGGATGTGGATGTGGTGCGCGCGGCCGGTGTAGTGGCCCGGGAACGTGGTCAGGAAGGTCACGAGACCGTCCTCGTTGGTCGGCGCGAGCCCGCGGTTGAACGTGGCGTTGATGTTGGACGGGTCGGCCGAGTTGCCGTTGCCGTTCGCGACCACGCCCGAGTACACACCCGTGGTGTTGCAGTGCCAGAAGTCGACGTATAGGTCCGTCACGGGCTTGCACGTGTTCACGTCGATGATCTGCAGCTCCGTGTAGAGGTCCACGCCGACCTGGTTCTCGCGGATGTCGTTGCGGATGAGCTCGCCGTTCACGTAGTACGGGCCCTGGGTGACCTCCGGCTCGAGGATGCACTTAACGTCGTCACCGAAGAGCGTGGACGGGGCGGTCTCAAGCGACACGCCCGTGAGGTTGGACTTGTGGCTCGTGGCGAGCACGGTGGCGGCGTCCAGGCGTCGGCTGCGCTCCGCACGCTTCTCCTGGTGCTGCTGGCGCAGTTGGCGGATCGTGGCGCTGCGGCGCTCAAACGCGCGCTGCTGGAGCTCGCGCACGTGGCCCTGGCCGGCGCACGCGGCGAGCGAGCGGCGTCCGTTGTCCATGAAGAGCTTGCGTTGCGCGTGCTCGGCGGCGGTGGGTTGGTGGTGCGGCTGGCCCGGGTGCGCGTCCACGGCGGTGTTGACGAGCGCGAACGCGGCGACCGTGGCGGCTGCGAAGAAGAGCTTGGAGAATTGGACCATCGTGGAGTAGTTAGGTCGGAGGTGCTTGCGTGGGGTACTGAAGTTGGTGAGGTGAAGCTTGGTCGTTTGCTGTAGAAGGCAAATTGGAGAGTGAGAGGATAACTTTCAGAGAAATGGAGAGATTGTCATGCCCGGTTGTAGTGAACAGGGTATGCATGAGCTAGATGTGTAATTGCAACCATTTTTGGTGGTTTGCTGCCCTGGAGCCTCTCACTCGTCAACGGCAGTTTTTGGGAGACCCGGGGGAGGGAGGGATTGTGCTCCTGCATCTGATGCACTGTTTCGAGGTAAGCGTCATCCTGGAAACCCCTTGACTCCTTCAAAGAGGTCCTTCGAACAATACAGTTCGTAGGTGGGCAAATCAAAACCTAGTGCCATCTCATCCGTTCGGAAGTTGGCCGTTTAACAGCTGATGATAGCTGGTGATTCTGCTCAGATTCCTCGGTGGCGGGATGCGAAAATCAGAGTCACTCGACGGCAGTCCATCCCACTGAGTTGAGGTGGCGAACCTCCGCCACTGAAGAAAGACGTACTGTACAGTAGTTTCCAGTCGCTCGTTCGGTGTTTATCGTCGGCTGAATGTCATACAGTATCGAATCCCCGGGTTTTGGAACGCAGATGCACACAATGCGACGACAGTGACACAAGTGGAGAATTTGAGTCTGACGGTCATCCTACTTTCGAGAGTACACTGGTGTGTAAGGTATAAGGTACTCCAACCAAATCTAAACCTGTACTGTGACTGTGTCAGTCCGTCTCCCCTCCTGATCATAAACTGTTGAAGCGGAATTGCGTCAGCGACAGTAGAAACCAGGAGGATCTGCTCGGATTGTCATTCAGAGACCCCGTATACAGAAAGGAGCTTCTGAAGGAAAAGCCAAATCCTGCCTTTAGTCTGAATCCTGCAGGTCTCTACGCTGTGGCCATAGCGGGTGAGTACTGTACCGTGTACTGTGTACTGTGTACTGTGAACTCACCATCGATAGTTCCCGATTTGCGCTGCTGACTCTTTTCCCCCAAGTACAGATTGGTTGCTATCCGCCCCCTAGGAGCACCGCCACTGAAAATTGCTTGGCCCTGGTGTACCTGCGGCGGATTTCCTCGTGCGACCGACTTCAACGTGTTGAAGACAAACACTTGACGGTGGTACCCCGCAGGAGCCACCAGGAGCCCGTACGGTTGTAACTTGGTCGGAGGAGCAGGATGGTGCGATGTGCGTGCACGATCTCCAGCTTAACCGGACTAAAGTAGACGAGCCAAATCAAGAACAATCGACAATTCAGCAACAAACCGCCACTGGCACTGGCACGACTTGGTATCCTATATCGCGAGGCGGAAGGTGCGTCTTCTTCGTGAAGTGGAGCTAGAGCTAGCAGTATCTACGGGTTAAATGCTGCGAAGCGTTCGTATGCTTGCGAAGGTCATCGAACGCAAAGCACAAAGTACCCGGGAGCTACAGAGTCCGTAGTACGGACCCTCGGAATGGACCGCCAAAATCGCTGTCAAACAGAGAACCGAAGTGGCACGAATAAAAGGACCCATCTTTCCCACGGCTCTTCGTCTATCGCAAGATCCCACTCTGGTGAGGACAGACAGCCACGACAGTAGCGATTATTCGTTTTCTGCAATCATTGGGTAATCAGAAATCACCCCGGCGATACGACCCCGAGAGTATCCATCGATCCTGCAGAGCTCGTGCGACTGCTATCTGAGCCCCCTACTCCAGCGTGAGGAGGCGTTGCTAACAGGACAGACTAAACAGAGCAGTAGCTCTCGAGATCCTTATGAATCACCTAGAGGGTCACAGGAATACCCGTACACGTCACAGAACTTCAGGTGGCGATTGGAGACCAACAACTCACGAAGAGCTACTCTACTTTTCCAAGTGTCACACGTCACGAAGATCGGCGCGAACGAGCAAGAGACACTGTCCAGAATCAGATTTCTTGTGTGGTGTGGTGTCACTTCGGGAGCTTGCGCACTTGTGTTTGCGCATGGCTGTTCAGGGTCAGAACCTTGGTTTATAAGCATTTATAATCACCGAGAAGCCCCGAAGTGCCTCGTCCAATGCCGAGGGTCTTGGTCGAGTGAGACCTTCAAATGATCGATCTGGATGGTGCAAGATCCTGACATCCCTTCTCCCACGTTTATCCGTTGGATAGCTCATGAGCTTGCGTCAAATCTGATTCCAAAACAAAAATCAAGATGACTCCGAACAGATCCTCTTCTTCGCAATGTGATGATCATTTGTGCTGACTCGTGATTGCTCAGATGCCAATCAACAAAAGCTGTTGCTAGCTCTGGTTAAAAGTGGTTACTTTTTGATTACCTGCATTACGCTTTTCTAAACCGATCACCGATCGTCAACTTCGAGTCCTATGGATAAGAACCTCTTCCAGGATCGTCCTCTTTGGACATCCTCAATTGATGAAGCACCCTCGGAATGCATGCATGGATCCAGAGCATACAGTCGCATGCGCAGCAATGTTACTATTCAGTATGTAAAGAGACAACTCGCATCCTCAGCACTACAGTTGAACGGAGATTCAAGCACACAGTGTCTGGCCTTGCTGCTGTTTCCTTCCAAGATACGGTCACTCGTTGAATATCAAAGAAGATGGAGCGGTGTTTGAAGGTTGAAGCGCGCACGCTTCGATAACTGGCGTTCGAATGGACAAAGAGATCTTGGAATGAGTAGCGTTGCGCTTGATGTAGAGCTCTCCGTCAAGGCAAGGAAAGAGAGTGAGCATGGTTCTGAGCTCCTAAGAGAGCTACGAGGGAGGGAAGGAAACAATCCAAAGACAGGAACCTCCAAGCGAACAGGTCTGCGACTTTCCGATTCCTGAAACTCACTCCTCAATTCGCCAGCTTCGAGAAACATCCCAAGCCTCAAAGTCCCAACCAAGCTCTTCTTCAATTCCAAGATGGTCCAGCTGATCAAGCTCTTCGCCGCTGCTGCCCTGGTCACCTTCGGCTTTGCTGAACTCGCTGTCGCGCACCCAGGCGAGGCACACCACGTCGAGACTACCGAGGAGCACGCACAGCGCAAGCTCTTCATGACCGACAGCAAGCGTTTGCTCGAAGCCTGCGCCAAGACCCCGCATGGGCGTCGCCTCCAGGCTGAGGACAGCGCTCGCCGCGCTGCCGTCATCGAAAAGATTCGCCAAGAGCGCAAGCTCAGCGCGGCGACGGTCATCGCGACGAACCACAAGTCCAACCTCACGGGCGTGACCAACGCGACGGACCCAACGGTGCTCTTCGGCTCGCAGCCAAAGTGCGTGCTCGAGCCGTACGTGACCGAGGGTCCCTACTACGTGAGCGGCGAGTACCTGCGCACGGACATCCGCGAGAAGCAACCGGGCATCGACCTCTACACGGAGCTGCAGATTATCGACGTGAACACGTGCCTGCCGGTGGAGAACTTGTACATCGACTTCTGGCACTGCAACACCACGGGCGTGTACTCCGGTGTCATCGCGAATGGCAACGGCAACTCGAACGACAAGACCAACATCAACAAGACGTTCAACCGCGGTCTGGCGCCGACGAGCGCGAAGGGGCTCGTGACGTTCCTGACCACATTCCCGGGTCACTACACCGGTCGTGCCACGCACATCCACGTGCTGGGCACGCACGACGGCACGGTTTTGAAGAACAACACGTACTCCGGTGGCTCGGCGTCGCACGTGGGCCAGATCTTCTTCGACCAGGACCTGATCACCAAGGTCGAAGCCACGTCCGCCTACGTCGTGAACAAGCAGACGCTCACGACGAACGCCAAGGACTCGATCTTCTCGCAGTCGGCCGCCACGGGCTTCGACCCCGTGGTCAACTACGTGTACCTGGGCAACTCGGTCTCGGACGGCATCTTCTCGTGGATCTCCATCGGCATCAACGCGAAGCTCGCCAAGTCCGTCAAGGCGGCCGCGCGGCTCACTGCGAGCGGCGGCGTCGCGAACTAAGCGCTAAGGGAGAAGTTTGCCTCTTTGCGCTGGGCAATCAAGTGGCGCTCGCTACGCTGGAGGCCTGGAAGCAAAGTTGCCAAACGGCGAGTTGTTGACTTTTTCAATGTTGTTGATTTTCGAAGCTCTTTGAAGTTTTCACGGTAGGTTAGTAATTTAGACTGGTAGGTGGGCGAACCAGCTAGTCTCTGGGCTGATTTCCTCATCGACTATCCTCTAATTAATGAAAGCCTCGCCGATTTTGATGAAAAATAAATGATGTCTTGTTAAGAAATCAGTGCGAAGTACATTTGCTATAATACTATGGTATCGAATAGAAGTAGGCGGTCGTTCTCAAAGCCCTTGAAGGGTGTACCATTGTATTCAAGAGTGGGTGATAAAAGCCTCTTACTGCGTCTTCGGCTTTGCGTTGTGCTTGTGCTTCCAGGCCAAGGCTGTCGTGTCCCCAGCTGGCGTGGGTTTGTGCACTTGCGGATCGCAAACAGCACACCAGCAATAAAGAAAATGCCGCCCACTGCGATGAAGAAAATACCCAGCGCGTAGTTCTGACTGCCGAACCACGAGAGCTCGCTCACGACCAGCGCCTTGGAGCCGGCGAAGCTGCGCACGTAGAAGTTCGACTGCACGGCGAACACGAGCGTCGTGTTGACCGGCAGGTCGTGCAGGACCTTGCCGTACACCTTGCGGAACGGCTGGTCCGCCGCGCCTTCGACCCACACGCGCCAGTGCTCGTTCTCGACACCGGTGCCTGCGCCAAAGTCCGGGTCAGTGGGATCATGCACCCACGCGGTGCTGTTGGTGTAGTCGGGCGTGATGTTCGAGCTCTGGTTGCCGCTCACCGGCGCGATGATGCGGCTGAAGTTCGGGTTGTGCCACACGGGCAGGTACTCGGCCAGTTTGATGTCCCACGTCGGGTTCTTCATGGTGTGCGACGGGGTACACGCGCGCGATGCCTTTCGAGACCAGGTCTTTCGGCCCCAGCTTGGCGCCGTTCGGCAGCAGACCTTCGTGCAGCCAGAAGATGTCGCTGAACATCGTGTTCGCGACGATCCCGCAGGGGAACGCCTGGCGCTTCTTCTTGGATGCAAAGTCGCACTCGCTGACGTCGCAGAGCTCGGACTCGAGGTCCACGAGCGGCTGGCACATGCTGATCGCTGACGACGGCCGCCACTCGTCCATGAACTGCGTGCAGTCGTACGAGGACACGAAGCGCCGGTGGTGCTGGAAGTAACCCGCGAGCTCGTAGTAGATGTATGCCGGTCCCTGGATCGCCTCGGTGAGCGTCATGTTGATGTAGCACGTGTGGTTGGCGTGGAACGTGTTGGCCATCTCCGAGTTGTCCAGCAAGCAGTTCTCGAGGTTCGTCACGAACCCGTGCTCCTGCTGGGCCACAGCGTCGCCGCGGTCCGCGAGGTTCGTGTCCGAGCCAGCGTCGTAGACAACACGCAACGTCGTCAACGGCGAGGACGTGGTGACGATCACGATGCCCAGCGCCAGACACGTCCCGGCGACGGAGAAGCAGATGCCGGTCGACCACGAGAGCGTGAGCATGGGCTCCCACATGGGCAGCTTCTGCTGGATCCAGCGCGTGTTCTCGGGACGGTTCGCGTTCGGCTCTTTACGTTTGCCGCCGCCTCGACTGCTCGCTCGGCGCATGGGCGTGACGAGCGCTGGCTCGCCTGGCGGACCACCGCTGTTGATGCTGCCGATGCCGCCGCTTTCAACCGCGGAACTGGTCACCATCATGACTGGCGCGACCGCTGCCGCGCTGAGCGGCTCGTCCTGATGCACGACGATCGCAGTCATGTTGCTCTCGCCGTCGTCGTCTTCGTCGCTTGAGGCTGCAACGCGACGATTGTGATACTGGTGTTGGTGGCGCTGCTGGTGGCGCTGTCGCTCTTTCTGAGTTCGTTTGACGCGTAGTGGAAACACACTTGTGGAGCTGTGGTGGAAGAAGCCAGGCGAGGCTTCTTCTTCTTCTCTCTGCGCTTGGAACAACTCAAGTGAGTGCTATAGAAGCGAGAGAGCAAGAGTGAGAGACTGGAGAGGGAGGGGAATCAAGAGAAGGCAAGGGCTTATAAATACACCAGCAGTGCCCACAGAAGACGGAACGGAACTCCTCGCTTGTGCTGAGCTGCGAATTGGTTTCGAGCGCACGAGCTATTCTTACAACTACCTGGCGTCTGAGAAGCATCATCTCGATTCTGGAGGTGGTCCAAGCAAGAGAGGAACCCAGCGAGTGTACGCAGAGTGAGCACGTTGGAATGAGCGCAAGCCACTGCATCCGGTGCCGTGTAAAGTGCACGCTAGCAAGGACTTGGATCAATACACACAATAGAATCCAACTTGCGAGCCAAGCGCTTGAACGAGCACACAACCGGAGCTGTTCAAGATCCACATGAGTGGATCATGTTTTAATGTTGATGCGCACTTTGATGGATGAAAATGCCTGGTCTGTGAATGTTGCTTGAAGGTACCGAACTGACGTTCGAGTTCTTTGACGTCCAAAAAAGGGGCTGTTTTGTTTTAAATAGCAAATGTATCGAAAAAGTGTTTTACCCACTTTTGTAAATATGTACGCACCGAGCTTTCCTCACGGTGACGTCCACTTGGCTTTGGTTTGGAATGTCTTGCTGTGTGCGTCACCGAAAGCTAAGCGTGTGGTCAAGAAGAACCGACCAAGCAAGACCGCGATAATGCGGCGGCCTGTTAAGAAGTTGCTCGCCCGTGTGTGCAGCTCTTCGTTACTGCATGTCCATCCATCCAAATGAGATGTAAGCAATCTCAACCCCTCTGTGTTTCATTGCGCATGCGTGTTTTGTTTGGTTGTATTTTCGTTGGTTTTAGTCTAAAAGGGATAAGCAAATGCTCATGCGGGTGACTCTCTGTCTACCGCGCGCTGGCAGGCAGCTTGCGAAGCTTGGCGGCTTCAAAATATCAGCGAGAAAGCCTTCGCGCTCGCCTTTGCTCGTCGATGCTTCGGGCTTCTCCTCATCTGCCGTCGCTCTATTCTTCCGGCTCGAAGCGGCCGCGCTTGGCCATGTAGTCGTGGAACGCCATGGAGCTCAGCAGCAGCACGACGACCGCGCCTTGGCCGTAAATACGCGTGTGCATGATCTGCTGCGACGCCGCGATCGCTGTGTTCGTGCGCTGGAACGCGTAGATGCCGCCGACGAGCGGCACGCCGACCATCGAGAGCATGCGGTACGGGTAGTCGTACACGTAGTTGGCCGTGCTCTCGTACCACTTGAGCGTCTTGCGCTCGTTGATCTTCTCCTCGACAAAGTGCGGGTCGAGCGAGTCCAGGTACCGCTGCGGGTTGCGCGTGCCGGCGAGCATGCGCTTCTCCGAGACGATCGTGAACGAGCCGAGGAACGAGCTCACGACAAGCGCCCACTTGCCGCTCACCCCCAGGCGCTTGCGGAACGTCGGCGAGTAGTGGTTCGCCGCCAGCACGCCCACGGCCGCCACACCGCCCACCTTCGCGCCGGCCAGCAGCCCGCTGCGGTACGCGTGGGACGTGATGATGTCGCGCGCGGCATGCGGCTCGAGCGTCGACGTCGGCGCCGACGAGACGGCTCCGCTGGCGCTCATTGTAGCTGGTGGGGATTGACTGGACAGGGATGGACTTGCGCGACGCCGCTGTTTAACAAGCAAGAGTTGTTGCTTGTTTGACGGCTCGCTTTGCTTTGTGCTCGCTTGTTGCGTTTCTCGTGTGTCTTGCGAAAGTGACGAAGCTATTGCTCTCGCAGCAAAGAATCGCGCGATGAGGCATTCCGGTATCAGTCTCGGTATACCGGTATGGAGTATATGAATACCGGGATTCATGTTTGGTAAAAAGCAGCTTCTCGGTTACATGAAATTTGTGCATTTCTGAGCATTACAAAGCGCAAGAATGACGGAATATGTACCTGCGTTTGTCGAGCTCGCTCTGCTGCTTGGAAGGTGTCCTGGTGGCTCCGCTTGGTGTTGCTGCTGCTGCTGCTTGTCTATTGATCTACGCTCACTGGTGCTGCAGCTCTCTGGCTCCAATGCTACTGCTACTGCTGTTGATATCGTGCTCGCTCTCCTCAAAGTCTTCCTGAACTTCGAATCGCCCGTGCTTGACCATGTAGTCGTGGAACGCCATGGAGCTGAGCAGCATCACGACAACTGCTGCCTGGCCGTAGATGCGCGTGTGCATGATCTGCTGCGATGCTGCGATCGCTGTGTTGGTGCGCTGGAAGAGGTAGATCGAGCCGACGGTCGGCACGCCGACGGTGATCAGGCTGCGGTACGGGTGGTCGAACACAAAGTTCGCGGCGCGCTGGTACAGCTTGAGCTTGGTGTGGTTGCCGCTCTCATCCGAGGCGACGTAGCCAGGCTCCATCGCTGCGAGGTACTTGGCCGGGTCGCGAGCGCCGGCGAGAATGCGCTGCTCCGACTCGATGGTCGACGACGCCAGGAACGAGGACACGACGAGCCCCCACTTGCCACTGACGCCGAGACGTGCGCGGAACTTGGGCACGTACGTGTGCGCAGCCAGCACCGCCGTGCCCACGCACGCCGCGACTTTGGCGCCAAACTTGAGCCCCGAGACGTACGCGTCAAAGGAGATCTTGTCGCGGACCTCCGGGTTGTTTTTCAGCTCGTTGTTGGAGAGACTCATGGTGGTTGGTTGAGTGGGTTGACTGATTGACTGAATACCGTGGTGGTGGTCGAATGTTGGACGGCGCCTGCAAAAGTGAGAATGGCGAGATGCCAGTCAGGCTGAAGATGAGAGGAGCTGTTCAATCAGAGAGAGCGGAGAAGCCCTGGCCTGAGTGGGTCCAAAATGCTCGGCAATGTGAAGGATTACCCCGTCGACTTGTTTTGGTGGGTAAATTTTACGTTTGGACTCATTTTCACGACTCCAAACACGTTGATTATCGTGCTGACAAGTCAGAGGTCGGAATTGGTTGCCTTCCTAAAGTCGACATGTGTTCTGACGAAATGCGGACTTATTTAGAGTATATTTCAGTTTTGGTGCAACTGATTTCCAATGCTACTTTTTGTAGCTGAACGATCTTTCAACAAATAAGATGATCCATACATGTTTTAAATGTTGAAAATCAGGTCCACTCTTTGGTGAAACGATTGACTGAATGCCATCCGGTTTGAACTGTCTCGCCAGAGAAAGTAAGAGCCACAAATGCTGACTCCGCGCGTTTCCCATGTGCTTGCAATCGATCAAGCCACGCCTCGAGACGAGATGATAGGTTCTGGGTGAGGGAGGGCGAATCGCCACAGGCTGGAGCAAATGGCTTCCTACCATATCGCTTCCATCCAATTTGGGGGCACAACTCGGGTGGACATCCGTGTATGTGGAGCTGCGTCGCCCGGATAGGCAGACTGCACACGCTTGGAAGACATGGTTCTTGCTTGATTGGGGTCTCTGAAGACACGAATAGTTTCCATGCTTTATAGTACTGAGCGCGTTCATGTTTGCATTGGTCATTGGGATTGCTCTGTAAACGATAGGACTCGGTCGCAGGATACATTCACTCATCGCGTTAGTGCAAATTAGCCAAGTCAGATATCTACCAAATGGCGGTGACGCGAACGTTGACGGTTAACCCCCGGGGTTTCACGTCAACAACAGTAATCGGCGTGTTCGGAGGAACAACGAATGAGCATGTAGCTGTCTGTATACCAGACCGTAATTCCTCGCACAATCCCATCATGCTAGTCTTCACTGGCACCCAGATGCCGCTGTGAATAGATATCTTCATGCGCAGGATAAAGAGCCTGCTGTGTCGGTCCTCACTCAATGTTCACACAGTGACAACAGGAAACCCTGCGACAGGACATCTGTCGATTTAAGGAAACCAGATCCATTCAGTAATCAGCAAGTTTGGAGTCGCCTCACCTAAAACCGATTGTGCAGATAGGCGCAGGTAAAACCGTCCGTGCTGAAGCAAGCGCTATCAGATCCTAAAATAGTCATGGACCTCTATTTAAAAAGCATACATACCGTACGTACTAAAAACCACAGTAATTGAGAAATTGAAAAAATAAGCACTCAAAGCGAACGTCACTAAAACAAACATCCCAAGCACGACTCCCACAATCAACACCATTAGAACGCCGGCGCGTGGTGCGCGTACATCTCGTCGATCTCCTTGGCAAAGTACGCGCTCAGCTGCTTGCGCTTGGGCTTGAACGTGGGCGTGAGCAGGTCGTTCTCCACCGCAAAGACGCTCGCCGTGTGCACGTGCAGCCGCTGCACGCGCTCGAAGCGGAAGAGCTTGTAGCTGACCGCGAGCTCCTCCATGTTGGCCGCGATGACCTTCTTGAGCTCCTCGGGGTCCACTTGGTCCGCGGTCTTGCCCTGCTCCTGGGTCCACTTGGCCACCACGTCCTGGTCGGGGACCACGATGCCCACGAGGTAGTTCTGCAGCGAGTCGCCGTGCACGTAGATCTGCGCCACGAACGGCGACTTCATGTACACGTCCTCGATCTTCTCCGGCGCCACGTACTCGCCCTGCGACAGCTTGAAGATGTTCTTCTTGCGGTCGATGATCCGTAAAGTGCCGTTCTGGTTCCAGGCACCGACGTCGCCTGTGTGGAACCAGCCGTCCTCGCTCAGCACTTCGGCGGTCAGCTGTGGCTGCTTGTAGTAGCCCTTGAACACGTTGCGGCCGCGCACGAGCACCTCACCGCGCGGCAGCGGCGTGTCGTCGCTCGTGTAGTTCATGTCCGGGACGTCCTCCAGACGCACTTCCAGGCCGGGCAGTGGGATCCCCACGTGGTTGCCAATGGGTACAAACGGGTTCGAGCACGTGAGCCCCGCCGCGGTCTCCGTGAGCCCGTAGCCCTCGAGCACATGGCAACCGAACGCGATCTGGATGAACTCCTTGACCTCGTGCGAGAGCGGCGCCGAGCCGTTCATCATGAGCCGCACGTTGCCGCCGATGAGCAGCTTGAGCTTGTTGAACACGAGCGGGTCCCAGAGCCCGTGCGTGAGGTACCCGCCGTTCTCGAGCCCGTGCTTCTTGGCGGCGTACGCCTGGTCGAACAGGAACTTCTTGAGGCCGCCTGCCGCGGTCACGCCCTGCGTGACCTTGTCGAAGATGCGGTTGAGGATGCGCGGCACCGTGGGGAAGATCGTGAGCTTGAGCTCCGCCATGTCGTCCAAGAGCTTGGTCGCGTCGCCCTGGTAGTACCCGAGCGCTCCGCCGCGCGAGATCAGGTTCGTCTGCACGTTGCGCTCGTAGATGTGCGCGAGCGGCAGGTACGACAGGTGCACGTCCGTCGGGTACAGCGCGGCGAAGTCGCCCACGGCCTTGATCGCGAACATTACGTTGGCGTGCGTGAGGATCGCGCCTTTCGGCTCGCCGGTTGTACCCGAAGTGTAGCAGATCGTGCACACGTCCTCGGGCAGCGGCGGGTCGGCCTCCTCCGGGTGCTGCTCGCCGACCGCCTGCACCTCGGCGAGCGTCAGCAGCTGGACGTTCTTCTCCTTGGCGAGCGCGCGCTCGCTTTCGTCAATGGCCTCGTACTGCACGACGATCTCGAGCGTCGGGCACTCGTGGACGCACTCCATGAGCGTCTTGAACTGCGCCTTGGCGCAGAACACGACCTTCATCTCCGTGTGGTTGATGATGAACGGCACGGCCGTGGGTCCCAAAGTGTCGTAGAGCGGCACGAGCGTGTACGTCATGCGGTTCGCGCTGTGCTCGACCAGTGACCACTCGTAGCGGTTCTTGCTGAACAGGCCGATGATGTCATGGCGCTTGAGGCCCAACGCGCGGCGCATGCCCGAGGACACGGCCTCGACGTGCGTGAGGAACGCGCCGTAGGTGACCCACTCGTAGGCGCCGGCCTTGCCCGTGACCGGGTCGATCACGCGCGTGCCCAGGAAGTTGCGCGAGCCGTCGTCCACGGCCTTGCGCGCGTGCAGGTTCGTGTAGAGCGTCATGCTGGGCTCGTAGTCGCGCTCGCCGTCCACCACGTGGATCGGGCCACGCGTGGCGGTCCTGGTGTCCGGGACCTCGCGCGAGAAGACCTTCGTCGTCGCTGGCGTCTCGGTGCTCTGCGCGCCGCCCATTTCGTGCTTGAAGATGAATGCGAAGAAGGTAGCGAAGGGTTAAGTTGGTCCTCGAGGGCGTTTTCGCGAATGGAGAGAAGCGTTTGGCACACGTTCGCGCGCTCCCTTCCGACCTCAAATTGACTCGGCACGACGAAAGGAGGTGATGGAGATGGAGAAAGCCTTGCGCAAGTTCAACGTCCGTGTTGGCACTTGGAAGTGGGGAGGGAGGGATGGGCTTGTGATACCATGGGTGCAACTGTTTTGGGTGCATTTGGCAAAGAGTCTCGAGAGGCACCGAGAGGAGAAAATGGAAGCGGCTTCATGGTTTGCCTGGATGGGTGGACTGTGATGATTCGTGATTAATGTAACGGGTGACTTGGAAACGGCTGCTGCCAGTTTCACTTGACGGTGTGCCTTTAGAAACAGAGAACAGCCCGCTTTCCCTGTGCCTTTAGGACAGAGAGCATCCGCTTTTGACTCGAAGCGTTCGACACGAATGAGCAAGCTTCGTGCGTGTTAAAAAAGAAAGAAAAGAGCAGAGTGTGAGGACAGCAATGCGCGAACGTGATTCGTGCTCGGGGTCACATCGGATCTCACTCTCAGCTGCTTCCATATTAAGCTAAGCGCCAAAGTGCGAGCGTTCGCCACCTCTGCAGGACTCGGGGCGACATGGAAAGCTCGTCCGCCCATCGTTTCCTTGAGTTAAGAGACGCAGACAAAAAAAGCAATCTCTCTCTCTCTCTCTCTGGCTACTCGCACACACAGGATAGTGCTGGGGAGGCAATTTTCGACCTCGCATTAATAGTAGTTTTTCAGCGCGCACTTGAAAAATCAAGCGGCACGTATATCTGATACCTCTTTTTAGACCATTGGATAAGTTCTTCAACAAGAGCGCCAGCTACCCAATGCACACTCATTCGTATTCACCATTATGTGGGAGCTGTTGCTCGTTTACACGCAATTCATATCCATCTACAACTTGAATTTGCTAAAACTCCTCATGCCAAGTCTTTCCTCATGCGCAGCAAGAGCTGCTTTTGCAGCGTTTCTCGCTATCATTCTCGCTTTCATTCTCTCTTTGGCGTCGGTGACAACTGCTCCTGCTCGATTCTTGGATTTCGAGGCAGCCTTCGTTACGGCTGCTGCTCGTTCCTTGGGTTTCGAGGTGGACTTCGCTCTCGTGTTCGCGTTTGCTGGGGTTTCGGTGAAGAACGGATGGTGAGGCTCCCATGAGGTCCTCTAAAGTGAAAGGGAACTTTACCAGGAGTGTTGCTGCGCCGCGCCGGCCCTCCAACACGTACATTGTCTCGTCATTGCGGAAAACAGCGTGGACGGAGAAGTTCGCGGAGCCGTGATAAGAATCCTGTTGTCGACTTTCACAGGTGATCCGGATCGGGGAACGTCAGGATCTCTACCAACCGACTCAGGTCACCCAGGTGCGGGTGTCCGTGCTCGAGCGGGCCACCAGGCTCGTCGTCGATGGGCGGCGCACGAGCAGGGATGATGGTATGTGAGCGGCTCAGCGAGGCTTGTAGCACGCAATTTGATCCAGGCTGTACGCTCGCTGAAAGTTCGCAGCTCGCTCTTGCCTCTCCGCGCGCTCGAGAGCTTCAGCCCCTTTCTTCTTCTCCTCCTCTTCATTCTGCTTTTCAACGTAGCGACGCAGCATCGTGTACTGCACACTCATCAGCTTGTACGCCTTCTTCGTCACAGAGTATTGCGGATCCTTAGGGTTCGCTGCCAGAGTGCACTTAGCGATAACCCACATTTCCGCATTGCGATCTCCAGTGGTCATTGTTCTGCTTGGGCTCTTGAGGGGGTTTTCCTTTGTGAGCGCATCAGCTATCTTTGACTGACCAAGACTTTTATCAATTTAAGCACGCTTAAGTCGTGTTATAGTTGCAATAGATTGGAGCTTGACGACTCAGATCCAGAAATGAGTTGAAGCAGGGAGAAAAATACTCAGAAGTGATTCTGTACCCATTTGGGGTTATAAAATATAAGTACGTACTTTTCTGGGTCTTGTTGAAATAGGCACGCAGATACTATTTCGTTGATGTGGAGGAGTGAGAATGATTTACATTGGACGAATATCAACCACTTTGTTAAGTACACGGATAAGTACAAAATTGCCTTATGATCAACTATTGCTTTAGTGAAGCAATCTCTACTACTATGAAGCAAGAACGTGTAGGAACTTGAGCTCTGATCGGTTGGTTTTAGACCATTTTGGAGATTTGATTGGTTGGAAATGACAACAGACGCGTGGTTGTGAAGGGTACCGAGATTATAGACAACCGCTCCGTTGTTCCGTACAACAAGTACTTGGTCAAGATGTTCAACTGCCACATCAACGTGGAGGTGTGTTCAACCCTCCAGTCAGTCAAGTACCTCTACAAGTACGTTTACAAGGGTCACGACCCCATTCAAGCACGAGTTGTCGCCAACACCGAAGTGCCAACTGTGAGAGACGAGCCTCAGCGCTATCTTGATGCAAGATATGTGTCGCCATCTGAGTCGTTCTGGCGCATATGCGAGTTTAGCCTCCAGAAGACGTACCCCAGCGTTCTTGCTCTCCAAGTTCATGACGAAGACACGCACTCCGTGGCCTACAGTGAAGGGACTTCGGTGGAAGCGGTTCTCGCACGATCGAAGCACAGAACGCTGACGGAGTGGATGTGCTACAATCGAGAGCACTCTCAAGATCAAATCGCGAGGCGGACGCTCTACTGCGACTTTCCCAGTCATTGCACTTGGAACGACACGACTCGAAAATGGACTCCACGGCAACGACAGCAGAGAATCGGGAGGGTGCATTTTATCAGCCCACGAGACACGAAGCGATATTACCTGCGGCTGCTTCTGCGCCATGTCCCTGGCGCCACCTCCTTTGAGAACCTGCGAACTGTGGACGGTGCTGTGTTCGAGACATACCAGGGTGCCACTCAACGCCATGGACTTTTGGAGACCGACCAAGAATTCGACAACGACTTGCAGCTAGCTGCCGGAGTTGCCTCCCCGCGCCAGATTCCTGAGCTGTTCGAGATGGTGTTGATGTTCTGCAAGATCTCAGAGCCGGAGACGCTGCTTGGCAAGTACATGCGCGGTCTCGGCGAAGACTTCATGCATGCTGAAGGCGTTGGTGAGCTAAACGGTAGCATTCAACAACGGGTACTGCGCGAGATCGAGTCGATTCTGTATCACAACGGCTCGACGGTGGCGAACTTCTCGACTCTCCCTCAAGATGTCGAGCTTCCGCCAACTGACACGGAGTCGGGATCATCCAGACCAACGATATTCTTCCAGCGATCATGGAGTCTGACCGTGTGAGTTCGATGCTAAACGCCGAGCAACGAGCGCTGTACGACGCAGCGGTAGCCGCTGTGGAGTCTGGTGAAGATCTCTCTCAAGTGGCAGCTTTGAAGGTCTTCTTCGTTGACGGCCCCGGTGGGCATGGAAAGACTTTCCTGTATTCATCGATACTGGCTCAAATGAAGGCATACAGACGGCACGTCATCGATACAGCTACCAGCGACATTGCCGCGCTGCTGCTGGAGAGTGGGCGAACTATGCATTCAGCGCTCAAAGTCCCCATTCCAGTTACGCACTTGTCAACGTGCAACATATCGCCGGAGTCAAAGATCGGACGCCAGATCACGACAGCGACACACGTACGAAGCGATAGACCGCACCTTTCGCGACATCATGCGGCTGAAGTATCCTTGCTTGCAAGAGGTGCCATTCGGTGGAAGAGTCGTCGTCATGGGTGTTGACTTTCGACAGATGCTACCCGTCGTCCCCAAAGGATTACGCTCCGTCGTCGTGAACGCGTCGCTTAACAGAAGTCCACTGTGGCGTCATTTTTGGGTGTTTAAGCTGAAGACCAAAGTACGCGTTGCGGAGGACCAAGTTCACTGGGGCGACTTCCTCCTTTCTGGTGGAGAGGGACGGATCGACTCGGAGGTGCCAATTCCTCCTGAAACTCGCCGAGTGCAGCCGCTGCCAGATCTTATTCGCGCGGTGTACGGAGAGTCCACGGTGGCTACACGCAGATGACGGAAAAAATGATCCTGACCCCACTGAACGACGATGTGGCGAAGGTGAATGACACGGTGCTCGACCGGTTTCCTGGAGAAGTAATGGAGTACCGCAGCACCGACATAATTCCGCCCGGAGAAGTCGACAACGTTTCATTGTACCCGACAGAGTTCCTGAACACCATCGACATGGCTTCGCTTCCTTACACAGGCTTCGTTTGAAGATTGGGTGCGTGGTGATTTTGCTGCGAAATCTGAACACCGCGCTGGGTCTCTGCAACGGAACGCGGCTCCGAGTGGACGAATCCTTCCCAACGATGGTTCGGAATACGGTCGTCAGTCAGGGAGCGTATCAAGGGAAGCGTCACATGCTGCCTCGGATTGCGTTGTATCCGTCCCAGAGCGCGCTGCCGTTCAGCTTCAAGCGCCTGCAGTTCCCCGTTCGGCTCGCCTTTGTGATGGCGCTCAACAAGACACAAGGACAGACCCTGGATGTCGTTGGTCTGTACCTTCCAAATCCGCTATTCGCACACGGCCAACTGTACGTCGCGCTATCAAGGACCAGTTCCGGCCAGGCAGGGATCATTTACTGCGACGGAAATGAAGGCTCCACTACGATCAACGTTGTGTACAAGGAGGTGTTGTGATGGAGCCGATATGCATCTTTTGATTCGACTTCAGGAGACTTAGATGTAGGAACACCGAACTAATAATCTCATAATGAAAGTCGATTTTATCAATCAGTTTTCATATTTGACCTTTGATGTGAGCATCGCGAGCAGGGATCCCCTAGTAAAAAAAATAACATCAATTGTATATTTTTATCGCTTTCGTAGAACTTCAGTGTAAGCTAAATAGTGTGTTTTAATACAATAAACACTATTGTGTGGATATCCTAATCATTAGCGCCTCATGTTCACCTCCTGTTGCGAGCTATACACCATTTCTTGCATTCACGCAAGCTGATTCTTACGAGAAGTCGCCCCAGCTGAAGTCGTGTGACGCCGCGCCACCACTAGTGGTAGCGACTGGGTCACTCACAGCCGCAGGAGCAGCAGAAGCAGAAACAGGGAACGGCGCAGCGCCAAACTCGAACGGGTTGCTCTCCGTGTGTTCGACGCTCTCCGAGTGCCAAACTTCCTGCTGGGACGAGCTGCTTGTAGTCCCCGTCGCCCCAAAGTCGCCCCAGCCAGCAGTCACGGAGCTGCTCGACGGTGTTGGAGACAGAACCCCAATGTGCGTTGTGGGGGTCATGCCTTCAACTGACGCTCCGCCCATGGCGCTGGCCGCTGAGCTGCTGCCAAAGCTCGAATCGAGCGACTTTGTGGGAAATGCCTGTTGCTGTGGAACTGGCACAGGTGGCGGAGACTGGTTGGCTTTCAGTTTGTTCTCGTTCACTTGCTGGAGCAGTATCTCTTTCCTCTGGTGCAGCTGCGCCGCCTGCTGCTGGAGCGCCGTGAGCTCCTGCGTGAGCTTCGCGATCTCTTTGAATGGGTCGTCGCGTTGCTTGTCGAGCCCTCCGTTGTTGTTTGGCTCGGAGGTGACGCTGAGCATCTGCGCCGAGATCTCGAGGCTTTGGATCTCCTGCTTGGTCGTCTGCACGTGGCTCCGCAGCAAGTTGCTAAAGTCGTCGAGCGCATCGAGCGCGCGCGCCGTCGCAGGCACGAAGTACCCGAGCTTCTCGACGTTCTCCGCGATGAGGTGCAGACACCCGTGCAGACTCTGCAGCGCATTGCTCTCGGACTGGTCCACTTTCGCCAGGACGCTCGCTTCCAGACGCTTGTTGTGGATCTCTTTCTCGAGCAGCTGGTGGAGCGACTTCGCGTCTTGAAGCTTCTCGATCTCACCATTAACGACAGGCTGGCCGGCACCCGCACTTACACCACTAAAGCCTGAAGGGGTGTTGCTGGTGCTGGCTGCAAACGACCCTCCTCCGCCACCACGCATCAGGTCTTCTTTGTCAAGCGACGGCATGCTGCTGATCCCATACGAGGCCTGCGAGACGCTGGTACTGGGCGTGAGGTCGAGCGTCGGGAACAGGTACTTTGGGAACGTCGGCGGCAGCTTCGCGAGGTTGCGCTTGGTCATGCACACGATGAAGTGCATGCCCGTGATGAACTCGGTCTCGTTCATCGCGTGCGGGTCTGCGACCAGCTGCAGCGACTTGATGAGCTGGTACATCTCGGTGATTTCCTAGTTTAAACACAATAATAGCAGAGCAGCACCATACAAACACACAAGAATCAATAAAGAATCTTCCAAACGAGCTCTTCGTGCGCAATAACACGCAAATGAAAAGCGCACCTGCTCGGTCAACGACGACTTGCCGTAGAATGCGAGCACGACGTCGCGCGGCAGCAGTCCGCTCTGGTGCTCATCGAGCGTCGCGAAGAAGTTCTGGTAGCGCTTGGCCTCGATCTCCAGCATCGTGTAGAGCTTCCGGTCGAGCTCCACCTCAGAAGACGACGGCGCCGCTGACATGAAGTCACCGAAATCCATGTTGGCGTTGTGTGTTTGCGTGCTACGGGTGGATATGAACGGGGTGGGGATGGGGGTAGCAAACGCGGGTGCTCAGCTAATGGCGCAGCTCGTAAGAGGGAGTGAGGTGCTGGTGAGTGAGCGCGAGGGCGTCACGTAGCAGGCGCTGGAGGAGGAATCGCTCCGCTTCAGCGTTGTGTGCTTATTCTAAGCAGACGACGTGGTGCTCACAGTCAACGCACAATTTGAAGTCAGATCGGTCTAAATTAACGTGTACCACACTATACTAACAAACGCACAGTGATTGGTTGAAATCGTTTGATTTGCAGGTCAATTGTCTTGTTATCACATACGATTCGCTAAAATATAAAGCTACGATTTCTATTGGTGAAAACCATGGGCTTCAAGCCTTTTTGAAACTCCAGTCTGAATATTGCGCGCCAAAAGCGAAAAGCAAAACGGAGATCAGCCAAAAAGCTGCTGAGCGAGAAAGAGCATCCGTTCGTTATCCACGTCGGACCACGCGAAGAGAAGACGATGATAGCGACGCCACCTGGAGCAGTGAACCTGTACGACAGCTCGGAAGGCGCGTACGCTGCCAAGATGAGCCAGTTCGCGTCGCAGCCGCTGTCGCGCAGCAAGCGCAGACGCTCGAGCGTCACCAGCAACGTCAGCAACAACAGCGTCCACAACACCAATGTCAACAAGAATGGAGCTGCAAGTTTGAAGCAATCACCAAGAAAGGCCGACAGTGCTGCTGCCTCCGTTCTCAAAGCTCGCGCACAATCGGCCAAGCCTCTTGCAGAAGCCAGAACCAGAGTGTCAACGTACAGTGCTCCACAACCTGCTCGAGCACGAGCTGATAGAGAGACCAATGCTGTTGCTGGTGGACGTGATGTGGGTGTCGGGGCGGTTGGATTCCAATTGCGCTATGCGTCGAGCTCTGCTGGGAGCTTCCGCGCCGCGAATCTGCTGCAGTACTCGACTGCAACGTGCTGGCAGAGCTTCTCGCGCGCGAAAGAGACGATTGTGCTCGTGCTGTAAGCTACTTGATCATCACTGTTTTTGCATTGAGGTGGGCGATAAGTTCGTGCTGACGATCATAATGTGTTTGCGTGTCCGTGATGTCTGCTTTGTAGCGACTCCAAGACGCTGCTCTCCGAAATCCGCATTCTGAACAAGGTATCAAGCTGATTGTTAATTTAGGGCGTAACCCTGTCTGTGTGTGTGCGTTCTCTCTAACAATTGTGACTGCGCTGTCCATATGCGTGTGATTCCTGGCAGAACGCGTGCGCTGTTGATGTGAGCCTCGCAGTGGAGGATCGCCCGCGGTCGTATGTGAATGGTAAAACAACCCGCCAACCTATGCTCTCCACCCTTGACACCAGTTAACTAGAACTGCACTTATTTGCGCTCCTGTTTGTAGTCAAGCGCATGCAAACGATGCCGCACTCGAGAGAAGTGAGCATCAAAATCGGCTTCATCCCGTGCAAGTTCATCAGGTACGTGAGCGAAAGCCTACGCGATGCATCCCATCTTGTTGTTGTTGCGAAGACTGACGACGGCGTCCCTGTTGTTCGTTAATAATGAGCAGACTGGAGTTCATCCGCCACAGCCACGCGTCGATCGCCGTCCACGGGTGCGTTCATTTCGGCACAGAGCAATTGAATTCCATGCTTTCGAGTCTAATTTTCGCGATTTTGTTTGCAAAACAGAGTGATGCCGCTCGGAGTTCCGTGCGATGCGATCGAAGATGGCTCGGGGTCGTCATTGTGCAACCTTCTGAGTCACGCAACCGAGGTACGCACGCCACACTCTCAGAGTGGATCTCTTGAGGATGCTGTGCTCCATCACTGACAAGATCTCTTTTTCTCACAACTGGCGCCATTTTAGAATCTGCTCTTTGGGTCCTCATTGCGCGCAAGTCAGCCGTACATGGACTTCCTGAGCGACCATCGCTCCGGGTACGTCGCTCGTTTTCTCTTCTTTCTTGTTCCGCCGCGCATCACAAGTCTTTCGTTCCGGTCTCTCATTTCTGCGCATCACCTCTTTTTGTTTTACGTCAACGCCACCTCTTTCTTGCTTCTTTTGACTCGAGTAGATCGCCGGAATGGATGACACGACACCGGACCCACCTGCTGGATGAGCGGATCGCGCGCCTGGAAGCCGCGCTGTTCGCTTGAGCTTAACTAAATCTTGAGTGAGCTGCAAGAACACCAACATGTACACTACACACCTAGAGAAGCCTAGAGGCAGCTACAGCCAGAGCTCCATGTAATGACGAAAATGCGCTGCCTTTCCATGTGAAAAACGTCGTTTACATTTATTCAGGTAGAACAGGCAATTATCGAGCGAGCACGCAGTGATGATCCACGTGCCAAACAATCCAGGCACATACGAGAAGGAGAGAGAAAGCAACCTTGCCAGCGATGGCGGTCGGGCTTCTTCTTCTGCCTCTCCGTCTACTTCTGCTGGGCGTACAGGTCGTTGATCTGCTTCTGGAAGTACTCCTTCAGCTGCGGGCGCTTGAGCTTGAACGTCGGCGTGATCAAGCCAAGCTCCATCGAGAACGGATCTGGGTGGAAGTGCACGCCCTTGACAAATTCGAAGCCGCGAAGCTGCGCCTCCTTGCCAGTGCGCTCCATGTCTTCAAGCACAGCCTTCTGGAAATCCGCATTCTGCGTCAGCTTGGCAGTCGTCGAGTTCTCCTTCGAGAGTCCGTGGCTCTGTCCCCAGGCTTCCGCGATTTCTGGGTCCGGCACGACAATACCGACGAGCGAGCTCTGGTACGAGTCGCCGTACACAAAGATCTGTGCAACGTACTTGCTCTTCGCGTAGATGCCTTCCACCTTCTCCGCAGCGACGTACTCGCCCTGCGAGAGCTTGAAGATGTTCTTCTTGCGGTCAATGATGCTCAACGTACCATCGGCGTTCCAGCAACCAATGTCGCCAGTGTGGAACCAGCCGTCCTTGTCGATAGCTTCCGCGGTCTTCTCTGGCTCCTTGTAGTAACCAGCAAACACATTTGGACCGCGAATGAGCACTTCACCGCGAGGACGAGGCTTGTCGTTCGACGTGTAGTTCATCTCCGGCACGTCTTCAAGGCGAACCTCCGTGTTCAGAAGTGGTGGGCCGACGTGAGGACCCATCGGCATCTCGGGCGAAGCAACAGTCAGACCGGCAGCAGTCTCACTCAAGCCGTAGCCTTCCACGACGTCACAGCACATGACAATCTTCAAAAAGTCCTTGACGTCAGCCGAAAGTGGTGCCGAACCAGACAGGAGCAGACGCACGCGGCCGCCAAGCACCATGCGGATCTTGGAGAACACAAGCGCATCCCAGAACGCGTGGGTCTTGTGCCCGTCCGCGAGACCAGCTCTCTTGGCAGAGAACGCTTGGTCGAACAGAATCTTCTTGAGACCACCAGCCGCAGACACACCCTGCACAATCTTGTCGTACACGCGGTTGAACAAACGTGGCACGGACACGAAGATCGTTGGCGCAAGCGTCGCCATGTCGTCCATCAAGTACAGAACATCGCCCTGGTAGAAGCCCGTCGCCGCACCATTGCGCACCATCGAACCGATCACCGCGCGCTCGAACACGTGGGGCAATGGCAGGTACGAAATGTGCACATCCGAGGCGTTGACATTGAGACGCTCTTCCGTAACGATGGACACAATCGCAAGGTTGCGGTGCAAAAGCACGACGCCCTTTGGGTTGCCCGTCGTACCAGAAGTGTAGCAGATAGTCGAGACGTCTTCCGGGGTTGGAGGGTCAGCAGGGAGCGGGCGGCTTCGTCCCAACGACTCAACCTCGCGCAAACTCTTGATCGCCAAGTTCTTGGAAGCAGCGAGACGGCGTTGCTCGTCCGAGACCTCTTCAAACTGGACCAGGAACTGGAGCTTTGGGCACTCGTCCTTGCAGTCCATGATGACGTTGAACTGGTCGACACCAGCGAACAGAACCGTCGCTTCCGTGTGGTTGAGGATGAACGGCGCAGCATCCGGTCCGAGCGTGTCGTACAGCGGCACGAGCGTGTACGCCATGCGGTCGCTCGCGTGGGTAGTCAGGCACCACTCGAGACGGTTCTTGCAGAAGATCGCGACGGGGTCTTGGCGCTTCAGTCCGAAAGCCACGGTCATGCCCGACGCGATCATCTCGGCGCGGGTCTTGACTTCGCCGTAGGTCACCCACTCGTAGGCGCCAGCCTGGCCGTTCTCGATCTTGCGCGTGCCGTAGCAAGGACGCGTGCCGTTCTCGAAGCTGCAGCCGCGGAGGAACGAGTGGTAGAGCGTCAGCTCCTCCGCCACGATGTTCGGCATGTCGCCCGTCACGTAGATCGGCCCCTGGTGGGCATTGCGCGTGTTCGGCACTTCCTTCGAGTAGCGCACGCCGCGGTAGCTCTCAAAGTCGATCTGGCTCATCGGCACATTGCTCTGTCCGGCGCCCATGGTTCACGCGTGGGGAGGGGGTTGGAATGGATGGGGGAGGAGGGGGGGAGAGAGATCGAATCGCACGCACACACAGGCGAAGATACTGTATGGAGATGTTGGGCGGGTGCTGCTTGATGCTGAGGGAGTGCCGTGAAGAAGCAGTCCGACGGGATATTGAAGAGTGGGCGTTTTGGGTTGGCAAAACTGCAGTCTCAAAGCTGTGTGTGTTTACTCAAATGGAATGTTACTCGAATGGAATGGGGGACTGTTCTTCAACCTTGCTCCGTTGCTACTCTTATTTGGCAACAAATTTGGAGCCAAAAATGGGAGTCTCCCCTTATTTGGCAACTAGAATGTTGCGCGGAAGAAGCGTTTACGAAGCAGCATGTGGCGTGAAGGTTGCGTGAAACACGTTGAAGGTTCGGGTTGCATCGATTTGGGTAATTTGTAGGTTTACATGCTTTCAGTGTAGTTTATCAGAAGCAAATGTCTAGATATGTGATTTTGGACCCTGGATTGTGGCTGTCACAGTTCGCGTGAAACGTCAGCATTGTTGCCACACAAGAGATGGCGGGAAGGAAAAACAAAGCCAAGCTTTTTTTGGCGGGAGCTCCAAATCGCAAAAGCAAGACACCAGAGCTGTCGGTCGCACTGCAAGCAACGCCAAAGCCAAGAGCTCTTGCCGCTGTCTATCCATCCTATCGCCTTCACCACCATCATGCTGTGGGTGGACAAGTACCGCCCGAACGAGCTGAGCACGCTGGACTTCCA
>JAADVK010000319.1:0-30202 GCA_023334975.1 Globisporangium sylvaticum
AGAGCACCAGCACGTAACCACAAATCGAGAAGAGGGTCCGAAACCACGAGAACTTGATGTGCGCGTCGATGTCGCTCCGAGGGACTCGTATCCAGTACTTCTTCTCGCTGTTCTGTGCGGAAACCTGGTAGACTTCTTCTTGTTGTTGCGCTTGACTGGGTATCGAGCTGACCGCCATCCTAGCTTTCTCAGTGGACGAGCCGTAGGTTGCGATGCTTCACCTTAGCTTGTCGACAGCGTCGAAATCCTCAATTCGCCAATGGTGCCAGAGAAGGGTCACGAGAAGAAATCTGGAAATGAGTCTGGAATCTGCGGCGTCGGTCGTCAACTCGTCAGCTTGCTGGAGGTGCTCTTGTCGCGTTGCTCACGGAAGGGACGTGTGTCTCTGAACGCTTTATCTTTGGACGTCAGCCGCAGTGTCCCCGTGCCGGGACCGAAAATACCATCTTTAGTACTGACGACGGGGTTCCAGATCTCTATGTTGGCAAGGTGGCGGGCTGCTTCGAGCCCACACTAAATCGGTTATTTGCAGCGCTGAGCTCGAATCCTCGACGTTTCTCACACTGTGGCCAGAGGCATTCGACGACCACGTCCCCAATCAAGCAGTTTCCCGCTTCACGCTGAGTCCATGCTGGGATGTCAGGCGTCAGTCGAGCGGCGGAGCGGTGAGTCGTTTTTCGTACCTGATCCACACACAAATTTACAGCCATGTCATGAGATGAACCATACGAGCTTGGGTAAACGCAATCGACAGAGAAGGCAGTCACACTCACTCGACTGGAGCTTGGAAGCGCGAAGCATAGCGCTGCATGGTGCGTCCACCCTCGTGCGTACACCCTCGCGCGCACACACAAGCGCGCTCTACTCTGGTGTGCGTCGATGTGCGTGCGTGATGATGAGAGAGCTGGATGGGGAGCCGCGCGGTTGGTCATCAGCGAATCCGCACGCTCACAGACTCAACTGTCTGTACGCTGCTGCAGCCCGTGCGCCTTTAGCCTCGCCATCGTTCGCTCTGTCAGCTACGAAGAGCGCGCGGGCTCCACAGGGACGACACTCGACACTGCGCATGTACGCGGTATCATGTAGCGAATGCATCGAGTGCCCCGCGTTGAAGTTTCCCTTTCACCATTTCTTTTTTGTCGTCAGATTTCAAATACGAGAAGTCAAATTTCAAGATGCTCAGATCAAATTTCAGTTTTCTTGTTTTTTGTTTTTTGTTTTGGTGGTGCTCGTTTTGGAAGTTCTTAACGCGTGCTACAACCCGTTTTGGAAGTTCTTAGCGAGTGTTACAAACCCGCGTCGAAATAAACACGCAGCCCTCACCCTCAGAAAACGCCCTTTACCTTTTCTCTCCAGATGGTTCCCAACAGTTTCGCATCTATTAATTTGTATGCGACTAATGGATATGTGATACTAGAAAGTAGACCCCTATAACCTCAATTCCGTACGGTGCAGGTCTTTGCAACAGCCTGTCAGCTGAAAGGGAGTCGTGAGGGAGGGGAAACAAACCTGCGCCGCTCAGTCATTCGAACGCAAGCGCCTCCACGCCACACAGCAGCAAAGCAAACCGCCCGTCCAGACAGGAACGCAGACGATCGACATGGTGCTCTACGGCCTCATCAAGAACATGCCAAAGGCGCAGGCCATGACCGCCACCCTCGGCGGCGCCATCGGCCTCTCGTACGCGTGCTTCGCGTTCTTGCGCTACACCGGTGCGTACAGAACACAATAGGCAAACAGGCACAGAGCAAAGCAGACCCCGCAACCAGCAAAGGAGCATTGACGATGACCGGCGCGTGGCATGCCTCCCTCCTTGCTGGAGTCCTCGATGTTGCGGTGGCAGGCGCTTGGCGTGTTCGCGTATTATTGCGAAAGTCTGACGTGTATGTACGCTTGTGTGTCTGTGTTTATGGTGTCAACAGGTCCAGACTTCGGCGGTGCCGCCCCAGGTGAGCCAAAGACCACGTCTGCCGAGTGGCAAGCCGCTTCGGTCGAGTACAACAAGGTGCAGAAGGCCAACCCGATCCGCCACTTCAAGCAGTAAACTCCCACCCAATACATGCATTTTCTTCGCGCGGCGTTCGGACCCACCAGCACTCTAACGCAGTGACTGCTGTCAGTCGTCTGCGCATGGACGGAAGGAGCTGTTGGCGTTTGATTCAAACGAAGCGTGGAGAAGAAACGAAATTATTGCCCAAGTGTCCCTATATGAATGGAAGAAGAAACAAGAAGAAAAAAGAAAAGGTGACAATGTGTGCGTGTTTCTATTCTTTGTGTGCGTGCGAGCGTGCGTTTGTGGATCTCTTCAAAGCTATTCCTCTTTCATCCCCGCACTTGTGACAATGGAACCAGCAAGTCGAGCGCTATCGTAGGCGGCTCTGCAGGCTGTCGGTTGAATCTCCTCGCTCGAACCACCAGAAACGTTGGGGTGGACTGACAACCGAGTGCCTCGATGCTTCAGTTTCTCGTGCTGTGATCGTTCGTTCCGTTCCGTTCCCCACTCATCTACGACTGTATCTTCACGCTCTGCTCATTCACACCAGGAATAATTTCCATTAGACTCGGATTCAACAAACCACTGACAATGGCACTCAACAATGCACTCGACTGACTCACCAGCGACGCGATCTCTGACTTTCGCTGTTCCTCCGCGCGGTTCCACTCGTCGATCGCAGCCTTCTGGAGCGTTTTCTCCTGCTCCAGCTCTTCTCGCAGCAGCGCTTCATCGTCGTCCTCCTCACGGAATCCAAAGTAGTCGGGCTCAATGTTCTTGAACATGTCTTGTCTGTAAAGCATGCAGCACAAGGCGTCAGTCCTCATTCTCAGTACTGAGTGAGCCCATACTATCACATCGCACAAAACACACATACCTGGATCGCTTCTTTGGCGCGCGCTCTTCTTTCTGGAACAGCTCGCGCACGCCCGGGAGGTTCTTCGCCGCGCCAAAGTACTTGTACCCGCCCGCGCCTTGCACCGCGCTGCCGTCCGCGTCGTACGCCTGCGGCTGCGTGCGCGAGTAGTCCGGTCCGCCCAGCTCCACGATGCGCTTCTCCCAGTGGCGCTTCTCGCGCATGCGCTTGTTGATCTCATCGTTCAGGTCGCGGATCACGTGCTCGCCCGAGCCCGCTGCGACAGCAAAGTCATGAAAAAAGCGCACATGTCAGATCCACAAGCCCATAACAACACAATGATGCGCCTCCACACGCACACTTAGCGTACCATTCTGGATGTCGGCGACCTTCTTGGAGATCTCGCGGATGATCTGTCGTCGCCAGCGCTCGGCGTCTTTGAGGTTGTCGCACTGCGATGCCAGGTATGGACGGCGGCTGCGCACAAAAATACACAGGCAATGCACACACACACCAAACACATCACATCTCAGTCCACAGAGCATGAAATTAAGCGCAATTTGCACACGCAGATAGCTGAAGACACGCACTTCTTGAATGTGTCGGAGAAATCCTGCTTCATGGACGTCCATCTGTTCAGGAGCGACTGCGCCTTCTCTTCATTGCGCGCCATCTTTGATCCGCTTGCGCTTGGCTCTTCGTGGCTTCTTGCTGGTTGACACAACAGACGGAAGGAAACCAGAATAAACCGGTGGAGGTTGCTCGAAGGATTTCGACGCACAATCGGAATGTTGCTCGAACAGTAAGTTCCAGCGAGCGAGTTGGTGCTCTTAAGTACGGTTTCGAATGCCAATTATTAAGCCATCATTTAGAATAATATTAACTATCAGATAGGATGCCTATCACGTGACGATTTCGATGTTCTAGTACGGTAGTAGTATGCCATCAGACCATTATGCGTCGGATCTCTTCATTCCACGCGATCTGACGGCGCACCTCGACGTTCGCTGCAAACGCGAAGATATTCGACAGCAGCCACAAGTCCAGCGAGCTGAGCGCTGTCGTCTGCTTGTCAGAGCTGGTCTTGTGGTGGTCCACGACGCTCAGGAACCCCAGCTTCATTTTCCTCGGGACTGCGGGCTGCAGCAACTGACCCTGGTTGGAAGCGTCCAAGCGGTTGCGCACTTTGTCAATGTCGTGCCACGAATTCTCGTATGGATTCCCTGCGAGCTCAATCAGGGTGAGCGTGCGATTGACCTCCAGCGCTTGATGCAGAGCCTCAAGTCCTTTGGTGGTTAACCGGACGTGGTGAAGCTGAAGCTCTAGTAACGCGGGAGGGTCGGCGTCGGCCAGGACCGCAGCCAGCTGTCTTGCGAACGCATTTTTGAGCTTTCTGCGCCAGTTGAGGTTCAACGACATCAGCAGGCGACCTCTGAGGTCTCTGTTCAGAATCTCGATCAGAGCATCACCGTCGCTCACAGCGGTGGTTCAGGATTCGCGTGGAGCTTCGAGCTCACTGCGCTCGGACAACGTGTCCGTCCATTTCCCGTTCGACTTGAACCCAGATTCAAATGCGGCGCTCGCTTTGTTGGCCGCAGTGGCAGCTATGGACAGACGCCACCATCATCTCGGTATCCGAGACGATGAGTCTCAAAGAAACGCACACGAGCATGATGGCCATTAGGAAGACAACGAAGAACGAGAGCAGAGCCAACGCACGAACTGTAGCCAATGTAGTGTTAATACATGCATTTGGGGAGCAAAGGTCCATTCTTCCAGCGCTCGATCACTTAAGATCGATCGATCGATCTCTCACACGTCCTTGCTCTTCCTCTCACTGCCGCTGCTGGTACTACTGCTCGCCATCACGTGGTCCACTAGTCTCGGGAACGCGTCCTCGTCTGGCTCTGGGTACGCTTTTAACGCCGTCAGGTCGGCGGTGCGCAGCGTCTCGGCGAGCGTCTCACACGTGGTGGCGACGCAGTACTGCTGCTCGGCCATGGCTTCCGCGAGCTCGGTCTGGTGGTTGTCCATCAGCGACGTGTTCACGACCACCACGAGTTTCTTGTGCAGCGACAGCGCGTCCATGATGGAGCCGGCGCCGGCGTGGCTGATCACCAGGTCCGCGCGCTCGACGTCCTGCTTGTACTGCGGGTTGTGACGGTAGTGCGCGATCTGCAGGCCCGGCGCGGCGTCGCTGCGCTCGCGCGGCACGTGCGCGCCGTGGCCGATCTGCAGCAGCAGGTGTGTGCAGCCGCGCGCCGCGAGCGCCTGGAGACACTCGTCCGCGTCCAGCGCCTGCACGAGCGCGTCGAACTTGGTCGTCCCCACGGTCACGAACACGCGCATGATGGATGATAATGGAGAACGAACGGTGTTTTTCCAAAGGCACCGAGAGCGCTAAGTGCGCACTCTTTTTATTTTGGGCTCTGTACGCCGAGGCGATTGGTGGAAATGTGGCTGACCAAGTGATTGAGGACACACCCAAACTAGTATATTGGGTCCGTCCTTGTTCACTTGCAGTTTGTAAGAACCTAGGACAAATAGCCAATCAGCCAATCAGCTTTTTTCTGCTTTTTTTTAAATCCGGTCAAGATCCTCGACTTTTCCGATAGTAACGCTGTTTAAGTTGTGGTCAAGACGCTTCTAGGAGAAATTCGTGCGCAAAATACCAATCACCTCGGCGTACAGAGCCCAAAATAAAAAGAGTGCGCACTTAGCGCCGCTCAAGCAGTGCCATTTTGAACACCAAGTGCTCCATGCGCACTTACTCGTGAGCCGCTCGTCCAAGCAGAGTGTGCACACGTTTGTGAACGCCATTTTGAGTTACCAGCGAGCAGCTACAAGACGAAGTGAGAGATGGCGGTCACGAAGCTCCTGGCGGCGCGCTCGGCGCTGCTCCGCAGCAAGCAGCACCTCGCGCATCTCCAGCAGCAGCAGCGCCTGGTGTCGACCATGAAGCCGCAGGTGGCCAACTACGACCTCGTGGTGATCGGCAGCGGGCCGTCGGCCACGCAGTGCGCGATCGAGTCGGCCAAGAAGGGCAAGCGCGTCGCGGTCGTGGACAAGAAGACGTTCGTGGGCGGCGTCTGCGTGCACACGGGCACCATCCCGTCCAAGACCTTCCGCGAGGCCGTGCTGCACCTCTCCGGGTACCGCCACCACGGGTACGCTCCTTCGCTATAGCTCCACGCTGTCTGGCTTGAATGGCGAGTTGTGTGGCTGATTGACTGATGTTATTATGGCTGTATGTCTATCCATCCATGTATATGGCGTTACTACGTATAGCTTCTACGGCAAGTCGTACTCGATGAAGACCGTGACGATCGATGACATCCTCTACCGCGTGAAGCGCGTGGTGAACTCGGAGGTGGACGTGATCAAGGCGCAGCTCAAGGCGGCGCGCGTCGAGTACATCCCGGGGCTCGCGCGCTTTGAGAACGAGCACGAGATCTCGATCGTACGCGACACGCCGGAGGCTGCGGGCGGAGACGCGGGCGATAGCGACTACGACGCCGCGAACACGGTCTCGCGCCTGCGCGCCGACAAGTTCCTGATCGCTTGCGGCACGCGGCCGGCGCACAACCCGCTCGTGCCGATCGACGGGAAGGTGATCTTCGACAGCGACCAGATCCTCAGCGGCGACATCCGCGAGCTGCCGCGCTCGCTCATCGTGGTCGGCGCTGGCGTCATCGGCATGGAGTACGCGTCGATGATGAACGTCGTGCCGGGCCACTCGGTCACGGTCGTGGACGGCCGTCCAGAGGTGCGTTGTTGGTTGTCGGATGAAAACTGGTTAGTAGAACGGAATAGGACCCGGCTAACTGATTTTCGGATATGTGGTGTGGCGGTTGCCGTGACGATGATGTGGGCAGATTCTGTCGTTCTGTGACAATGAGATCATCAGCAACCTCACGTACGAGATGCGCAGCAAGGGTGCGCGCTTCTTGCTCGGCGAGACGATCAAGCACGTCGAGGTACGTAGACCATCCAGTTGATTGGCATTCACGTTCAACTCTGTTCGCTCTGCTAACCGAAATCGCTTTATATTGCAGAAAACTGAAACCGGCGTCACGGTGCACTTTAACAGCGGCAAGATCACGAGCGCCGATGCGCTGCTGTACACTGTCGGACGTCAGGTGAGTCTCTATTATCCGTTTTAGCATTGCTCATTGAGCGATGGACTTCTAATGGTGGGTTTGCTGTTTTTCTAGGCGGCAACGGATGGACTGAACCTCGAAGCCGTCAATCTCTCGCGCAACCCTCGAGGACTGCTGACGGTCAACAAGAGCTACCAGACAAATCAGCCGCACATGTAAGTCGCGAGATAGCTTGTTGGTGGATCTGTCGGTGGGTATTCTGGTTCTAATCCTACACCCGATCAAAATGCCTATAGCTACGCTGCCGGAGACTGCATTGGCGCGCCGTCGCTTGCGTCGACGAGCATGGAGCAGGGACGCCTCGCTGCGTGCCACATGTGGGACCAGGAAGAGCAGCTCGTGACGAGCCAGCTCGAGAACGGCAACTACCCGTACGGCATCTACACGATCCCGGAGATCTCGATGGTCGGGAAGACCGAGCAGCAGCTCACGAAAGAAGGTTTGAACTTTGAAATCGGAATCGCCAAGTACTCGGAGCTCGCCAAGGGCCAGATGAGTGGTAGCACTGCTGGCGGCATGCTCAAGATCCTGTTCGACCCGACGTCGTTGAAGCTCTTTGGCGTGCACGCGATCGGCGAAGGCGCGACGGAGATCATCCACATCGGCCAGGTCGCCATGGCGATGGGCTGCTCGATCACGTACTTCCGCGACGCTGTGTTCAACTACCCGACGCTCGCCGAGGCGTACCGCGTCGCAGCGTTGAATGGCATCGGCCGTCTCAGTCGCGACACGGACACGCACGAGTAAGTGCGTGTTGAATGGAGTCAGATGGAGAGCTGCTGGTTGCTAAACGGATTCTCCATAGATTTAGACAAGACAAAGACAAGGAAGATCCGAGATTCAGCCACAAAAGATGAAGCGTTTGCAGATAAATGAAGCACAAGAAAAAAAACTCACACATACAGCACGTTCCCGGCACGCCGACATTTTTCACAGTGCCTCTCATAGAGCCCACCTCGCAAAGAGTAGTTGTCAACGTAAGATGAACACATTCTTGAAGATAAAGTGTCTTCCTTCATTTCCCTACCTCCACTCCATCCACGAGTCCTTTTAACTTGGAGGCGCGAAGTGTCCAGGATCGATGGACTATCACTCACCCAATCGGCGTTACTACTACCCACACTGGAGAAGCACCGACCAGGGCAGGTCGCGCGAGCTCATCCTTCTCGGCCGAGCGGTCGATGCCCACCAAAGCGTAGAACGCGTACACCAAGCACATCCTTGCATTGCTGAATACAAGACGAACCAGTGGGTGGTAGTGATGATGATGGTTGCGGCTCTGGTGCGCTTGCGGTGAACCCTGCTTGTTTGGATTGTGTTTCTCTCGATAGGTAGGACCGGACCGCACTCGCGAGGGCATCGAGCTCGTAAAACGTCGTATTGAGGCTCAGCGTCGCAGCTGTTGGTGCGCCGTGACTGGTAGCGGAAGCTAGCGGTAGCGTATCTGGATAAAGACCCGACAGATTGAGGAGCTCCGCGATGCCTCGCAGACCTATCGACGTCGAATCGTATTGGTACGACCACAGATTCGTGGTCTTGATCGCATTGTTGCCTTTTTGTCTTCAAAGACAGCACTGTTGGCAGGTTCACTGCTGGTGGTACTGTTGCTGATCGGAGCGTGCTGCCAAATGTGCGCAACAAGGTACGCCCAGGGAACAAAGTGCATCGCCACGCTTGGTCCCGCCTTGACTGGAAAGAGCTGATAGACGTCCTCGATGCCGAGTCCTGTACGCGGGATGTCGGTCATGAGCAGACAGAGCGACATGAGCGACATGACGCAGCGCACGCGCGAGAAGCTCAAGCATTTGTCGATGTCGTTCTCCGGTAGGTGCCAGTCGCTCGGCAGAGACTTGAGGCGCGTGTCTGGGTGGATGGAATCGAGAGCTGGGGGGAATGACGCCTCTCGCGGCCCAGGTTCTTGAACGACAGCTGCGCGTCCAGTAGACCAGCGCGACATGCTTCGGCGTGTTGATGGCGAGCTGGGACAATGGATAGATGGCTTTGACGAAGAACCTGAAGTCTTGGCAACCTGGAGCTGGTCGATGAGCGAGCATCAAAAGCTGGTTCAGGTTGGCGGCTTCACGATGAAGAGCCTATATATACACGAACAAGAGCATCATCGAAATCGTTTTTTTCTGGCTGTGAGCTGGGCGGCACCGACGTAAACACTCGAGGGGCACACAATTGGTTTTGTTAGACACATCCAGTCGCAAACTCGAGTAGCAAGCAGTATGCCGGTAATAGTATGAGCCGATCTGTGTGTGAAAACGCGTTCAATTCCTGGCCAAACAAACGTTTGCAAACGTATGGCTCCACACACACCATCAACAGCCACAGCAAGGGAATGAACGATAGCCAGCGGAGCGGAGACGGGGCAACAGCATGCATGCTTATATATAAAGACAAGATAGAGGGCACTTACTTACAACCGCGAGTGTCTGCCCACTTCCACGTTCCACGCACGCTCAGAGGAACACCTGCTCGTCCTCCTCCATCTTGTGGTGCAAGCTGACCGACTCGACCGAGAACTCGCTCAGTTTGATCGATTCGCCCGTCTTGCCGATGCGGAAGCGCTTCATGTACACGAGGTTCGGGTAGACTTCTTCGGTCTGCACGGCCACGAACCGCTCGGCGCGCGCGTTCTTGCCCATCATGGGCGACAGCCGCGCGCGCTCGTTCGGGAACATGAGCGTCACAAATGCCAGGATCACGAGCACGATGCAGCCGATCCAGACCGTGTACACCCCGACATCGGTGTTTTGGATCAAGATCTTGGACATGGTTCGGTCTCCGGTGAAGCGAGTGGCTGAGGTCGCATCAAACTCGCGGTTCGGTCGGATCTTGGTAACTGCAGCGTTCTGGAAAATATAGAGCAGCGCCGACATGTACATGGGCTGATATGCGTTGAAGAGAACGTAGACGTTCGAGCGAATATGGCTGATGTACGCGTCTGCGAGCACCGAGCACTTGTCAATTGCCAACGTGACATTCGTCGTTGCGTTCGTACCATAGAATGCGTTTTCGTCGAGGTACTCGAGCACTGCGAGTGATTTGTTCCCGCGAGGCGACATAATCGCTGGCGCGGTCAGCTGGAACAAGTTGATGGGCTGGCGGAAATCGGACTTGGCTATTTTTGCAGGCAAGCGATTCTTCCCCATGAGTACGTATCGTCCGCTTGGTCGCAGTTGTTGCTTCAAACCAATGCAGTCACTTGTCTTGTCCTGGCAATTGGCACCAAATGGATCTGCGAGATTGTCGTAACTCCACACGAGCTTGCCCAGCGTGAGCGCGATTGCTCGTTTCGGGTTCAACGCGTACGGCAGGTCGTTCTTGCTAGTCTTTGACGAGTCCATCATGCCAAAAGACTCCACGAACACTTGCGAGCCAAAGCCACTGAAGAACACCGCGTTCTCTTCATCTTGACACCCTCCAGGGATAAAAGTCTGCAAGGTGTCGTCGAAAGTCATGTTCTTTTGTTGACAATTCTTCTTGTACTGCATCATCGACGCCTGCTTCTTTGGGATCACGTTGGCCTGCCAATCTGGGAAAATGCACGAGCTGCCTCCGCAGAATGCGTCGCTATCAAGCAATTTGTAGCGGTACTCGCAATCCGACCCCTTGCAGCCTTTTGGTAAGACCTCCGTGTCCCCTGGGAGCCCGTACTCGAAATCCGGCTTGAGCCACGTTGGGAACACCATGTACTGCACCTTGATCTGCTCACTGATGTTGAAAGTCAAGAATTGAACCTCAGGCAGATCCTCTTCGTCGAGGTCGTTGAAGAACACACTCTGCATGCCGCTCACGATCTCCTTCTTCAGCGCCTCGGACGTTTTCTGCTTCGTGCCGTCAAAGTAGCCGTACAGCTGGCTGAGATATGTGCTCTTCTTCTTGCGCGTATCGCACGGATACGTGTCGTTGACAGCAAAGTACCGACATCGCTGTGTGGGGAGGCCTCCCACGGAGCGCTCGAGGAACGCCTGACCTTGGAAGAGGAGCTCAAAAGACGTGTCGAGGTCAAGGGCGTCTTCCGAGAACTTTGCCGATTGCGACGGGTACATCTCGCGACTCCACTCCTTGAGCGGGAAGCCAAAGACCGCAGCGGTCGAGTCGATGTCCGCCATTCGCTTCAATGCCGGCTTCGTCGTGTCATTTTGCGTCTGAACTTTCCGTTCGCATCGCGACTCGACGTACTGGAACGGCGTGGACTGACGTAGCACAGCGGTCTTCAGGATCGTCTCCTCGTGGAAGCCAACATAAAGCTCCACATCCGTGAGATTTGGTAGCGAGTAGTTGCTGCTATCGTGACCGAGCGTCGTCGAGCTCATGATGACGTCGAGACGCAGCGTGGACGACCCTGCCTGCAGCGCCGAGAAGCTGTTGCCGACGGCGATCATCATGAGCGGGAAGAAGAGCAGCAGCAGCACTTTCTTGACCTTGCTCGCCTTCACCGTCGGGTCGTCGCCCGGCCACCACTTGAGGTTGTGCACGTACACTGTGAACGCTGGGAAGAAATTCGCAAAGCCGAGCCCCAAGAACGCCTCAAAGATACCCATCACAGCTCCCGAGTACGTGTTGTACTGGCGCAGGAGCTTCGCGCTCTCGGTCGAATCGCCCACGGGCTCCATGACCGTTTTGATCCGGATGCCTACCCAGAACCACACCGTGAGCCCCACGACGAACAGCACGGACAACAGCAGTGCGGCGCCAAAGCGCTTCCAGCGCAGAATGATCTCGGGTCGCGGCTTCATCATCTCGAGGCCGCCGCCGCTCTCGAGGCTCTTGAGGTCGTGGCTGTTAGTCGGCGTCGCGCTCTCCACGACGCTATCGCCGTCTATCGTTGAGGACGCGCCTAGGCAGTTTGCGTAGTCCATCGTGGCGGGCGAGTCGAGCTGGAAGAACGCGCCTTCGGTCATGGACGTGTCGGAGAGTTCGAACGGACGGCCCGCGCCGCCGCGGGTGGTGCCACTGTAGCCGTAGCGCTCGGACGCATCAACCATCGCGCCTTTTGCTCAATGAGAGTGATTGAGGTCCAGTGCACAGCGACACAGAGACGCATGGTGATGGAAGCGCAGGCAGCTGTCGTCCATGCTCACTTCACTTTCCCTTTTGCCCTCAAGCTCAAATCAGCATGGTCACAGGGTTCACTGGCGACAGGACCAGTTTACCCTTTGAAAAAGAATACTTTTGGTAATACGATGCTATTCATTATTGCAATTTGTGTACTTTATGTAACAAGCAGAGCCCTTCAACTGTAATAAGTCAGGGCAACAGGAGAAATCAGCTCAGATTGTGTAGTCGCAATCCCAACCAAAGAAAGTGATTTCCTGGACAGCAAACAAATCATCAGATTTGTGGTCCGCTCTCAAATTAACTTGCTTTTTGTATGCTTCAAACCAGATCCAAAAATCATTTTTCATTTTTCGAAAGTATGAAAATCGCAAAAAAGGGGGGTTTTGTGTTGAATGAACTGAATTGTTTTTTCCACACCAAAAATTTGAAAACTGCAACTCTGAGTGCGGAATGCGTAATTGCGTAATTGCGGAATGCGGAATGGCTGAGGGCAGGCGTCCATGAGCCTCCAGTCTACGAGCAAGGCAACAACAGACTGTGGCTGCGTACAGCCATTCGCGGAAAAGGCGCAAGAGCGAGAGATGCGTCTCGACCGGATCGGCTCGGCGGCGGCGCCGTCCCCGCGCGAAGAAGACGGTGCGAGTGCTGCGGCTGCGCGGCGCTGCCACCACGAGACGGCGCGCTCGTCCACGTCCGAGTCGAATGCGAGCGCGCATCAGCATCAGCAACAACTGCACCAGTCGCCGCGATGGAAAGAAGAAGGCGACGACGCGGACCACCACACCATCGTCGACATGTCGCTGCGCACGGTGCGCTACGTGGTCGTGCTCGCGCTTGGACTGGGCATCTCGATCGCCTACGCGGTGTTCAGCTTCAAACCCAAGACGCTGCGCTCGAAAGTGTACGATGCGGAAGGGTCGTCTTCCGTCGCCGACGACCTCGTGAGCAAGTACAGTTCGATCTCTGGTCCGATCATGTTCATGTTCAGCAAGACTCTCGAGTTCTACTGCGAGACGCTCGTGTTCCCGACGCTCCAGACGTATCTGCACAACTGCACCTTCTTCCCGGGCGACCAGCCGCACCGCGTCGAGTCCAAGGCGAAGAAGAATGCACTCTTCTGGGCGTTCAAGATCATCTTCATCCTCATCAATGTCGGGCTCGCAAGTCTATACGTGAGTCAGATTGCCGCAGATATTGAGCACAACATCAAGCTGGAAGACCTCTACGCAGCGCCACTCTCGGGTTCATCTTCTAAGAGTAACAAGACATCGGAATCGATCTTGGGGAAGCCCACTGCTGTGACGAATACGGTGCTGCAGAGCGTCGTGAGTGGTTACGTTGAGCCGTTCGAGATGAAGACCGATTGTGGCGTCGCAAGCCAGGACACGGACCATCCACGCATCAACCAAGTGGAGTCCACGTCGATCTCGCTGGGCTTTCCGATGAACGACTGGAACATTGAATTGCTGCCGAATGGTCTCACTCCAGTGTCGTCGATCGAGTTCACGTACGGAGAATACAAGAAAGACCCAGCCAAGTACAATTCGCAAGCAGAAGGCAACGACTTGGACGTGATGGCCGCGATCGAAACTGTTGTGCAGGGCGGGGTCCTGTTCGAGCAGTCTGTGACAAACATGGACTTTTCGCTTTCGTACGAATGCACACTGCTGAGTCCCAGCGATGCTGATGAGCGACGCCGCCGTCTGCAGGAAGCGAATGTGACGAAAGAAGAGATCATCTGCTATGGCGTCGACTCGCTTGTTCCAAATGTGACAGCGCTGCAGACGCCGGGTAGAGCCACTTTCTCGAACTTGGTGGTTGAGATGGTCGGCCTTGTGACCAATGCGGTGCCAACGAAGACGGACACCAACGTCAAACTGGGCTTTCAGAAGTTCCACGTGACGGACCAGATCATGCTCGAGACGATCACGATCGACGTCCCGCTCGAAGGCGACTACGCGCTCGACAAATCCGAGTTCGGCGCAGCCAACAAGAGTGATCTCGTGCATTTCCTGGACGCGGACGAGTGTGGTCTGGACAGATGCATCTACAAGTCGTCCAATGCACAGTCGTTTGTGCGGAGCGAGATCTCACTCACGCCCTATGTCGTAGAGTGTGGCGAATACATGGTGTTGGATGACAAGCTGTACGGATTCTACCCCACGTGCTCGCCAACGGAGGACGCGCTGATGTTGTATGGACTTGGTTCGTACATCACAGCGGACTCGCTCGAGCTGGACTCGACCAAGCAGAAGCGCAAGCTCGTGAACCCGAAAGCCTTCATGTCGATCTCTTTCGGGAAACTGTCGTGGAACTACACGGCGCTGAACGAATCGTTCAACGCGAATTGCGCGGACACGAACTGCCAGGGGCTTTCGATACATCTGGACGACGGGGAGCGCCTGCTGTTGGTCGGGGAAGACTTTATTCCGCAAAACCACATCAACAACTCGTTCGCGCGTCCGCTGCGTTTGCTGAGTCTGAACTCGGTCGTCGTCCCGCTGGCTAGCACTAACGAAGAGTTCACGTGGTACCCGATCAACAACAACAACATCGGGTACGTGGCTCCTGGCGTGTTCGGCAACGCGTCTCGATGCGACAGCTTGGTCGACTCGTACATTGAGCACATCGAGAACAACCACTTTTACGTGGAGAAGCCGCTGCAGACCATGTACACATCCGCGCTGCTCTACCTGTTCCAGAATGGAGTTGAGACCGAGTTGGTGAAGGTCGATCCTAAAAGCGACGACGACAACGCGCCAAAGCGACTGAATCTGGACGGCGCGCTGGAAGTGAAGGAGCTTTCGTTCTCGGTGTCCGGAATGTCGGCAATCGCGACCTTCATTGGCTGCTCTGCGATGTGTTTACTCGCGCTCGCGGTGATCCTGATCCCGACTGCGCGCGTGAAGCAGAGTCCGAACACCACTGCCGCTGCCCAGTACGTGCAGATCCTGACGGACGACATGTATCCGGACCTGATCCACAAGAAGCGCCTGCGGTTCGACAACGGCGACGCACTGCTGATGAACGAGTACGTGGTGGACAACATCGTGCTCTACGCCAAGCGCGACCCCAGCAAGAAGATTTATCTATGAGGACAAGGACATAACAGCGGCTGAGAAATGGTTCACGACGCGAACATGACGATGACGCCTTGCTGCTCAAGTGAACAGGTAGTTTAATTGCGTATTATATAGCCACATCCATTCTCTATTGATTGATTTGTTTGTCCCTCACCCGCAATTGACCAGGACTATCCATGGCAGCGAGTACGAGCTTGTCGTGGCGACCAACTCGTAGCGCGCAAGGAGGTCGTCGCAGTACCCTGGGAAGGAGTCAAAGCATTCCAGGATCTCGCTCAGTGGACACGGCAGCACGTACATTCTGCTATGGATGGTGGGAGACAGATGCTCAAGATCATCCAGGCTTTCGACGACGGATCTAGTCTCGGGAACTGGTGTCAGACTCTGGTTTCTCGCATGTCTGGGTTCCCCAATTACCGCTGTGTGATACGCTTGAGGTCGTTGTCGAAATGATTCACTCCGAAGCCTGACGCGATAAATGTACAGCGGAAGGCCAACCAGGTACAAGCGCAAGAGCACAATCGGGTCGGTCATCATGGCGATGTTCTTGAGGCGTACAATCGACCAATGCTCTTTGGTTCGCAGTTCGAGGTGCACTAAAGTGTCGTGGTCCGGACACCCCTGGACCAATTGCCATCGAGACTGCTTGTTTCGCTTGAGCTTGGCGATGCAGACCTCGCATTCGTCGATCGGCTGCGGCGTCGGGAGTCGAAATGTCCTCGAGACCAGAAGTCGCGCAGCTGTGACGCGCTCGAATGGTGCGATTTTCCTGTGAAACCACGACATGACCCGACCTCGCTCTCGATACGTAAGGTGCGGGATTTGAGCGTTGTTGATGTGGTGCAACGCAGCTGCTGTTGGCCCTATCGCTGTCGGTGAAAGCCCCGTGCGCACGCACCAATACGTGACCAGTGACGCTCTCGACCAGAGTGTGTTCGTGCTGAAAGGTATGAAATGCGATCGGGATGACACGGCAATATTGGCGGTGGGCATGGCCAACGGGACGATCAAGTGCACGACATGAGCCGCAACGAAGATGATGAAGATTGCGATCGAGAGAACTTTGACGTCAACGTGGAAACCGTACTCGGCGACGTTGCTGTACCCCAAGCCGAACCCGCCGTGAAGCGGATCGTGGTCTGAAAGAATCTCAAATCTCACAACGGACGAATCGCGAAAGCTTCGAGCGCGCATTGGTCCAAACACTGTGAGCCCCGAGATCATGCCGATTAGCGTGCCTCGAACGCCGACAACTCCATCCGTGGCCGTCCAGTGCTTTGCACACGCCTGGAGGAAGTAGTGATGGCCCAGTGCCACCATCTTGAGAAAGAGCGACACGAACCAGATGTTCCGCATCTCGATCGACGCAACGAGAAAGTACCGGATCGGATCGAAGGTGATCGAGCCGTTGACTGTGGACCAGGCATTGTCGTTGATGAGATGGGTCAGGGAGCAGTCGATGTAGTGCGCTAGCGCATAGCAGCACACGGGGAACCAGCTCCCGTAGACGACGACGTGGCTCGGGATCTTCACAAGTGTCAGCACAGCATGGGTGATCCTGGTTGCCAGCCCGCAGAGCGGGATTTGGACTCGGCAGATCGAGCTTTGTGGCATCCGACCCAAACGCAGACGATTCGGATCCACATGTACGCCTGCCCGGCTCCGCGCAAGAGACTTGTCATCGCGTACCACTGGTTTACATCGCTCTTCACTGTCGCGCGCTCGTACCGGTAGTCGTCAACTACCACGGTCATGCAGGACTTCATCGTGCTCGGATTGTGCTGCTGCACGCACTTTCTGCCGCGAATCAGCGTCGTGATCTCGATGTTGTCGGTCGAATAGAGGATACTCGGCATCACCAGCCACCGTTGGCTCGCGAGCGTCGCCCGGGTCGACAGCATCGTGAGATCAAACTCAAGCTCCGGGTACTGCTGTCTCAACACGGACAACCGTATCGCGAGGTGGTCCCACATGGGGACTTGGACACTCGGCCCTAGTTCTGGATGATCGCAGGGCCATCCGGTCGGATGATAGCAAATATCGGGACGAGCTCCTGGCGCACCGCGATCCGAGACTGGGTCGCAGATGTTGGTGCGGAGCTGCTCGCTTGACGAATCAAGTACTGGGCCGGATAGATTCGCAGCTCGGTGTGCTTCAAGAGAGCCTTGATGATGTAGTGGTGCAAGCGGTCGATCCACAGCGACTTGGTCCCGAATTTGAACTGCGTTGCTGGATATGTCTCCTTACCTTGGACTGACTGTCGTTCGAAATACCGCTTTACGAAAGCTGAGATCAGTCCGGCAAGCATCGCAAACGTTGTCTGGAGACTGAGTAGGTCGCTCTGGCAAGCCCCTCGATACAACACGCACGGCGGGTACGCGGTCACGTTCAGATGCTCTGCCAGCGTCCGTGTCGGGATGCTCAGAGAGTCGAACTTGTACGACCCCAGGTCCACGGCGTCGATGAGTTCTCCGTCACAGGTCCCAGTGTACGTCGAAGTGTTGCTGCTTTCTTCAGGCAAAGGCTCGCTCTTGTGGATCTGCACGATTTGATACGCGTAGGGACCAAAGTACATCGCGGTATCTGTCGACACTGGGCAAAAGTAGTTGCTCATGGAGTGCAAGCCGAGCCCCGTCCGCGGGATGTCGGTGGCCACGAGCACGAGACTGAAGATCGAGACGACGCATCGCAGGAGTGAGAAGCCCACCCACTTGTCGATGTCGCTCGGCGGCACGTGGACGTTCACGACTCGCACGGAGCTGAAGACTCGGACTGGAATGGTCTCGTCTCGATTGCCATCATCCATAGAGCTCCATGCAGCTGCGCGCTTGAACGGGGTGCTGTCTCTTGAGAGCACGACCGATCGAAAACCGCAGCGAAGGAATCAATCAAATATCACGGTGGGCCAGCCTCGACTTGCTCTCTCTCAGTCTATCTTGGTGGCGGACGAGATGACCAAGAATAGGAGCAGCCAGCAGCGTGGCCGAGTCTAAATGCGAACCACGCCTCCCAACATAGCCCTCGCGGGTTTCGAAATGATACAGGAAGCCGGGAACAATGTTATAATGAAAGGTGGGGTCTCTAAAGGTACTGCGTCCATTGTTCGACGGAACAGACATTGGCGCTGAACATACATTGTCCGCAGTACGTCAAGGCATCGTTGTCTGTTGTGCTAAAGACTCCTGGTTGTCGTGACGTCTGAGCGCGGCCACTTGCGGCTGGCGACACAAGCAGTTCGACGACCAGTGAAGCCGTAGCGTCCATGGTCAGTGGACAAGAGCTGTCTCCGCAGATCCGTGCCTGTCTTGGCTCCGCGATACACTTGTGACTGTGAGCTTGGAGCGATCATGAGAGCGAGCTTGCGCAAGGATATTAAGCAAACCTACATCTGGATTGTGTCTGGATTTTTTCAATTGGGTCAGGACGACAGACAGACAATTCCCCAATTGCGCTGATACAATCGGACACCTACTATTATCCATCATCAAGCAAGACGTGGAGCGCGCGGACCTGGTGATCAGCGGGTGAGGCCTGAGTATGTCGAGTACATCGAGCGAAAGCCATTGGAAAGCTGTCGATCGCAGCAGGACGGACTGTCGACTTGTACCGACCAGATGCAAGTTACCATGGAGGGAGTGCATGCAATGGTCAAGCTCCTTGGTCGACAAGTTCGCTCGCTCTCGTTTGATTTCGTCGAAAATAAGCCGGTTTTGTTCATTTTGATTCTGAAACACTGCGTCAACCTCCAGCGATTGAGCTTAGCGCACTCCACGGTTTTCTCGACTGATGGGGATTTCCTGGTCGAGGCTCTGACAGAAGACTTGCGAGGTCGCCTGGTGTCACTGAACCTCAACTAGTGCAGAGAACTGAGTGACGAGTTCGCAAGAAAGCTGACCGCGATCCTGACTGACACGAAGCACCCGCTGGCATTACAGGAGCTTCGGCTTCACGACGTTAGGCTCACCAGTGGTAAGTCACCAACGAGAACCTCGAGGCTCTGCATCAAGCACTGGAGGTCAATCGCACACTCGCCCTGATTGAGCTCACGGGGAAACCATACGAGTACTCAGAGGAGAAAATCGACAAAGTGCGCGACCGCTTGGAATCTTCGTATCAGGGTCAGTTGCTGGTGGCGAGAGTCCCACTGGAAACGAAGCTGGCGTTCCTGAGTGTCGTAAAGAGCACTTGCTCGGATAGGCTGATGCCACGAGCGCTCCACTCACTGGACTCGTGGCTGCTGTCGACCATTTTCGCGTTTGCCGCGAGTCCTAAGGTGCGCCACAAGATCGCGTGGAACTCCGATATCAACCAGAAGCACTACGCCGAGGACGAGTAGGAACTACAGGCAAATACCAATTCTATCCCGAACTGGGAGCGTCCACCACCACCACCAATACTAGTTCTGAGGGGTACAGAACAGAGGTCGCGATGAAAATTCTCCGTTGGTTTTGGTTGAGAACTCGAGAGACATGAGATCGTCGGTGTTCCTGCTCAGACTCGGTGCCTGTTTATCGAGACGAGTAGCCGACGCAGACAGTTCGCTGGTGCTGAACGCGTTCGCAGGCGAAAGTCCCCATGGAGACAAGGTTGGCATCCCTTTCCTGACTGTTGTGGACAACAACAACAGCAAGAAGAGAAGATCCGTAGTGGTCATTGAGGTAGCAGGAGGCATTCGATAATCAGAGGTGCTATTGGTATTCTTATTAACTAACTATACAGGGTGGTTTGCATGCAGCAATACGCACGCACGCACACCCATAGGTTCTATCTAAATCCACTGCGAGAGCGGGACGATCTCATCGTCATCATCTCCATAGGGAGACAAAGCCGAACATGGTGACGACAACGGCTCGTTCGCCTCCATGTACGAACGGTAGACGTCGAGATGGGACGCGAGCATCTGCGCGGGTCGGTGCTCGGGGATCACGCGCAGCTGGCTCAGGTTGCGCAGCTTGCGCTTGAACGCTGCGTTCGTGAACAGCACAGCCCGGCCCGAGACGATCATCCCGCCGCGCCGGTCCTGCGCGCGGTAGTTCGTGGGCATCTCCACGGGCGGGACCACGTACACCTGGAGCTCCGGCTCGTGCACGTGGAGCGCTAGTGACAGCGCGCTGACTGGCGCCTTCTGTTTATGGCTGGCGCTCGACTGGGGTTCACACTCGATCGCTGGCAAGCTGGCCACTGGCTGGAGCCAGAGCGGCTGCGCGCTCTCCTTCTTCTTCTTGGTGTTGCTGGCGTTGCTGTTCTCCTTCCCGCGTGAAGACGAGAAGAACGAGCTCCTGCGCTTCGCACGTGGCTCCAGACTGTTCTCAATATCAAAGGCACCACCAGACGAAGAGCAGCCCGTCATGGAGCCCGTGGACGCGCGTCGCGTGAGCTCGCTCCGCTTGCTCTGCCGGTCCGAGAGGAAGAGCTTCTGCATCCAGGCTTCCACCGCCGAGCGGGTCTTGCGGCTCAGCGCGCGCGTGCCGCTCGTGGAGCTCTTGCTCTTGCTCTTGTTCTTGCTCGAAACCACCAACTGGTTGCCATGTGCAGTAGAGCTGCTCGTGCCATAACTGCTGGTCGAGTCGTCGGCGCGCGTGTCCGTCACGGGCTGCAGCGTTCGGCGTGCGAGATTCATTCTTAGTCTCTCTCTATGGATGGATGGATGGGTGGATGGATGGATCGACCTTCCTGTGAGTTGCTGTGTGTGCTGCACAGAGAGATAAGACGGCAATGGAATGGCGAATGATGGAGCGTGCATTGCCGTTGCTTTTGGAGCCATTCGCGGAAAACGCTGCAACATAAAGTGAGCCAGTTTGCTTTCCGGCAGTTGGCGTCGTTTCGCGTACCGGTCAAGTCCTCCCCATTGGCTGAAAATGGATGCTGACGCCATTCGCGCAGGTGAACAGCTGATACCGGCTGGCAAATGGCAAATACATAGCAAATGGCAGCGAAAGACGATAGGCGATATGTTATTTGTCGCCGGCTGGTATCCGATAGGACGGCTGGATTGATTGATTCACGATGACGGCAGAGCCGAAGAAGCTATAAATAGCGCTAACATTTTAAACTGTAAATGTGGAGTCGCGGTGGCGTTGGCCTATCCATTCTCGGCAGTCTCTGAAGAGATCCCAGTGCCAACAACAACATGAGTATTCATTTTGTGCTGACGATTGCAAAAGCATTTTATCAATCGTAAGTGGATGACAATGGGTGCTCCAGTTCACAGAGAAGAGAGCGTGAACCCCCCCCACGAGTGCCCTCTCGACGCGAGCAGCTACCAAGCCGATGCACCGGTTTTTCCTGAAAAATTTGAAAGCGAAAACAACAAAGGCATCTTCAAAACCGAGAGCTTTTGGCGATCCAAGCGAGCTAAAGGCAGCTTCAACTTTTGGCTGAACTCTTTTTTCAAAATCAAAAAGACTTTTGTTTGTGGCTTCAACAGTTTCTTTCGCGGCGGAACGCTTGGCGGGATCTTTAAATAGGAGCGTGCAGCCTTTGCAGCTGACCTGTGGCCCACCAGCACAAACAAACCGTCAATGGCGTTTTTCAATCCATGTCACTTTTGGAACCATTTAGAAAGATTGTCAGTTGACATGCATGATGCTGAAAAAATGTGGAAATGGCTGGACAGGTCGCTTGCTCACGAAAGGTCGCGCCTGGCTGACTCGCAAGTTGAATCTGCGAATCTCCAGATCTCCAGATCCAGTTCTATTCTTACAATTTGAGCTTTTCAAGTTGAAAAATGGATATTGATAGATTAAATTTTAGTTTGGAGGCGCTACTTTTAATGATAAAATCGGAGGAGGAGTGCTGCAAGTCGCTGCATGGCCATGGCTATCGCTTCTCCTTGCGCTGCTGCTTTGGCGGCGCTGGGTAGTAGGCGAGGCTGCGGTACGCGTCCTTGTTCGAGGAGCCGAACGCGCGCGCCTCGGCGATGCACGCGAGCGCCTTCACGGCGCGCTTCTTCATCATGCGCCGGTGCGCGTCGCGCGTGAACGGCACGCGGCGTCCGCCGACCGTCACGCTGCAGCCGCTGACTCCGCCCGGAGCCGCATTTCGACCCAGGTACATGCTCGGGATCTCCACTGGCGGGACGACTCGCTCGCTTTGGCTCTCTTGCTGTTCTTGTTGGTCAAGCGTTTGGTTGCTGCTGCGCTTCTCTGGGTGGTGACGGCTGTGCTTCTTCTTGCTGTCCTTGCTGCTGCTGTTGTTGTCGTTTGATGATGAGGGTTTCGCTTCCGGGCTCGAGTTCTTGATCGCCTTGTGCTCGTGCGGCTTGAAGAGCGCCTTGATGAACGACGGGTGCTTGCGCTTCTGCTGCTGCTGTGACGACTCGCACACTGGCGAAGACGACATCGCAGAAGAAGCAGACGGAGACGCATACGCATTGCTACTGTCCTTGTGGTGGTGGTGCAGCCGCAGCTTCCGCAGCCACGCGTCCATGACCGAGTGGCGCGGGGACGCGCTGGTCGGCTCGAAGCACGCGAGCTGCTGCTGCTGGTCGATGTGCTCCTGCCGGCTCCACGTGGCGCTCTGCTGCACCGCGACGCCCGTCATTGTGTGTGTGGCTCTGTTGCTGTGGTCTGTGCTTGAAGCGCGCGTTTTCGGATATGAGGAGAGCTCTTGGCTCTGTTGCCTTTTTTGGTTGTGAACGAACAGGGTGAGACTCATCCGCCTTCACTCGGAATCGAGATTCCCACAGGCCAAATGGCAGCAAAGGCGTTCTCATTTGGCTCGTCCCATCACTTTTTCGCGTGCTCGGGCCGAACATCGTCTCATACCGCACTCTGATTGGTGAAAAATGCGCAGTTTAATAGATTGGAGCCAATCAGAGGGCGGAGAAGAGAGAAAAAAAGCCGTTACCAGATGAATGGATGGATGGATGGAATGCGGTTGGGGTTCACGATCAGTCTCGAAAAAGCTAAAAACTGGTTTTCACTATGGGAATAACAATAGGCGTGCGGTGCTAAAATATGGATGGTGCACTCATCTGGCGGCAGGCGAGAAGCGAGCTGGTAGATGTCTGGAGGCTTCACTCACAGGGTTTTGGTACTTTTGAGCTGGTACTTTGGTGCCAAAAGTGTCAGGACCAGCAGCGCTTGCTTGGGCATTTGGTGGCAGAGAGGCCTCCTCCTCTGCGATGTGATATCGATGTGGTTGGTTTGACCGATTGTGGATGATGAACTTGTCTCTTTCGGCCAGCAGGCCAGTTCAGTTCAACCTCTTTTCGTGTGCATGCAGCGTCGTTGTGCGCAAACGACAGACAGGCTGGACCTCTCAACAAACCAAGTTGATTTCAAAACGCGTGTATCGTTCTTAAAAAGGTGTATGGCTCTTGAAATATCTTCAATAATGGATTGATATGATATATTTGGATCACAAAGAGTATACTTCAAATAAACAGGTGCTTAAAACGAGGTGATGCAGATGTCACGGAGACCAAGCAAGAAGTGGCACCCGAATCTCTCGATGTCTAACTGTTGCACTGAACGTTCGTTCTCCATGAGCAGCTCCAAACGACTGGCAACCAGGCGCTGGCTGAACTGAGGATTCGTCCACCAACCACACATTCTCGCATTGTTTTCCATCAGAAATTGCGAAATCGTTTGATTTTTGTCCCCGCCTCTCATTTGTGATCCTTCATTATTCGCTTTGCTTTTTGTGCCTGAAAAAGAAAGTGATCATCATCATCAGGAGCAGATCTGTCCAAGAGCTCCCAAGTCCACAATCTGATTCTCCTCCTCCCTGCTGCTGTGTTCTTCCGTCTGGTCAACTCGCATCATCAGGTGTTTTCTCAAGACTATGGGGTGTGCTCATCCATGCAGCAGCCAATACAACCGCTATTCTCCCTTCTGCTAGACAACTTCAATGTGCATCGAAAGAGCTCTCCATTGCTGCGTCGTCTCAGAGCGGGTCAACCTGAAGCCCTTTGCGAGAAGGGCTTTGGATTACCACCCTCTTGTTTCACAAGAGCCTTGTTCCTTGTACAAATCCACTGCGACACAACACGGGATCAATCGGATCCTGAAGCAAATTTCCTGGTTGATGGGTTCAAAATGCTCGATATGCTCAGTCTGGAGAGTAAGATTCGCTGGAGATCAGGCGCAAACACGCCTTCTTAAGATCTGGCAATCAGTCGCTCAAAATCTCTCACCATTTTGCCTGATGGCAGGCGAATCTTGCATAAGGACTGAGCCTGGTGACGCCAGTTTGCTTGGAGTGGGAAAATGAACAAAATGAGCATCCTTCACGTTGTAGTTGTCATGCCAGGCGGATTTTGGTCCACGTCGTCCCGCGTTGCCGATGACACGTCACTCGGCCATTTGATGCCATTCGTGCCAGATTTTGCTCGTCAACACGCGGAAATCGAAGAGTTGTCTGGGGAAAAGTGTGGACGGACACCTTCGTGGAAGATTCGCGGTGGCTGCTCGGATGAAGATTCAAAAGTCATTCTTTTGTAAGATGGTATTCTTCGTTTTCCGGTAAACGAATAAAGGGTTCAATTGTCTGTCGCAAAGTGAAGTGGTCTCCGATGCAAAATGCCACTTTTGAATTGGAGGGCACTATAAAGCTCTCACTGCAAATGCGCCAAGGTTTCCTACTGAAGTTGATGCACTGAACATGTCAGGACGAGCGAGCTCTTTGATGTCGCCACCTTTGACTGCTCAATCGGGCTGGGTCAAAATTAACCGGTTGAATCGCCAGCTCTCCTAACTGGTTTCCATGATATGTAGCTGCTATTTGTACCCGCTTTTGGCGAATGCACACTCGACTTTTTCAAAGTTGCAACCAACCAACTCAAAAGCGGACCTGTTGAGCGAGAGCGAACTGAACCGTGATCCTGTTCTCTTTTTTCGCTGTCTTTCGTCTAAGACGAGCTTAGCGTCTAAGGCTCAGAACTAGCGGGTTTAGCTAGAAACGAGCACCCAACGCACGTATCTTCACCTAGTTTCGCTGGTTTCGGAGACTCACCAGGTTGATTCTTGTCCACTTCATTGCCAATCGAAATACTAAATACTTATTTCCGGCCAAACGTCCAAAGAAGTGATCTACTGAACAAATGCAATGTGGGTTCAAAATGCCGTTGCGCATACTTGCTGGAGTTGTGGATTCGCTGCAAGAAGGTGCAATCACGCCCAATCTGTTCCAGATCTGCTAATGAATCAGTGGCTCAAAATCTCGCGTCCTCTTGCCTAATGGCGAGCGAATCTGAACAAGTAAGGCTGAGGTCGGTTGACTGTTTAGGCGTTTGCCGCGTTTGGTTTGGTTGCTTTGATTGATGTGTACTTGGGAAATAAGCAAACTCCAAACAGAGAGGCAATCAGGACACGCTCTCGCGCGTGATTCTTCAGCGCGATCAATCGAGTTTTCACGAGATTGGCTGGTTGGACTGTGCTCGCTCGTGAGGAACTCCACGCTGACTCACCCCGCGAGCTTCTCGTCAAAGGTGTCAAATGTTTTTCTTTTCTTCTTCTTCTTCTAAGGAACTCTTCTGGACGCGGGTCGTCTTGGCGCGAGACATGCTGGGGATCCTACCCAGACTGCGGAGACTGTGTGGTGCTTCTTCAAAGTGTGGCAACGGGTCAGTCAGTGGATACGATGCAAAATAACGTTTACAACGACATATGCGTGGCGGTTCGCTCTCTGTGCGGTGGTTATCTGATGTTTCGAGAGAACTCCCGAGTGCTCGACGAAGTATTCAACTGTGGGGTGCACGGAAGAGATCAAATCAACGGACGAGTTGTATTCAACGTGTCTGAACCTCTGGTCGCGATTGTATCGTGGTCCGAAGGTGACAGCGGACGAGAAGCGCAGCATAAAGAGGCAGGTCATGGACAAATTTGGTGCTTCTCAGCGTGTGGTGGATGAGCGCGCAAGCGAGCAGTTTGCTTCCCAATCACATTCGCGACGTGACCAATAGAACTCCGACCGGCACGCTTCGGCATCTAGCAGCGGCAGGACTGGCTCACGACATTCGACTGGTGGAGTGGATGATCCAAATGGGAGCACTTCAGGTTCAGCGAGGATAGTAAGCAGGTGTTCGGGAATGCTTAGCCATCCAGACGTCGACATTCCCGGCGAGCTCACTGTCCACTCTGCTGCGATCGCTGGTCACACGGCCATCGTTCTGTTGATCCTCGAAGCTGAGATGTGTCGGGAAATTGGTACGTGTACGCTCCATTCGTGGCAACCGCTGGTCCACCTGGGTGTGAAGCATGGCCATCACGACCTCTGCGACCTCTTGCTCCATCTCCAGACCAATCTCCAATTGAAAGGTACGAACGGGACGTACGCGTTTGAGCTCGCGAAGGACATCGAGTGGTGAGATCAGCTGCTACGCGCCACGCTCGCCCAGGAGAAAGGGTACCGGAGAGACGGAATCCATTCCTGGATGAAGGCCACGCACAGGCGCGCAGACCTTCACATAAGAAAGCAGAATCTGGACGTTCTGAACTCTATTCAACAGCAGCGAGAACAGGAAAAACAGAACGCCAAGGATCCAGTCAAGCAGAAGAAGAAGAAGAAGAAGAAAAAGCCGGCCCCAAGGCAGCCAAGAAGTAGTCAAAGTGTGGTGCTGTGATACACCAAAGCATGAAAGCTTGCCAGTTTTCTACAGTAGCAACGTTTTCCCGTTGAATCCCACGCCAGCTATGATTAATTAAATACAATGAGGTGTTTGCTTTGTGAGCAAGGCAACCATTTTCGTGAGCCGTCCAATCAAGTGTGGAAGGTGCTGGACAGACTGCTTTGCACGAGCCCAGATCTCCGAATATTCTCCACGCAAAGCAGCTTTGCGAAGTGGAGATAGACAGACAAAAAGGTTAGACATCCACCGCAGCACAGCGTTCTCTCCATTTCCCCAGCTTGCGTGCGCGCCGATCGTCTACGTTCACTGAGCACTCAGAACGGAATGAGCTCTTCAAAATGTTGCGAACGCGTCGTGTTTTAGCTCCATGCAGCGATCTACTGTGTTGGACACAAAACACTTGTCTGGAAGGACGCAAACACAACAACTGGACGTGTTTTTTTCATTCAAGCCGAAGAAGGAAACGGAAAACAGTTTTTCACCTTGGCGAAGGTGCTGAGTTTGGCAGCATCGACTGAGGACCAGAATCTGCTACATACTGTAAGTGTGTACGCTCCGCTTGCGAAGAGCCCAAGCTTCCCTCCATGCCACCCAGCCAAAGGAACATAACGGTGCAGTCCCCCTATTTGTTGCCCCCTATTAAGAAGCCAACGGATGAAAACTGAAACGACAACATTGCAGACAGAAGCAAGCACCAAAGTCAACTTCAATGGCTTTGCAGTTTCTGAAACCAAAAGACCCCTGCCGGAGTTTCTAACGACACTTGTCATTTGTGCAGCGGCCAGCTCTTCGATCCCGATTCGGTCTCATTCCGAGAACGGAGATCGCAGCTGATGGCAGAACGCACTAGTACTCCCACACGTAGCGGCTGCGCTTTCCCGATCGACAAACACGCCAAGTACAAGCGCGAGATGAGGGGACTTCCTCGATTGGGTGTTCCTCTCGGCTGGGAAGGAAGCGACAGTCGATCTGCGAGAACTCGAGGTGGTCGTCAACGGCTTCATCAGAAGAGCTACAGCCACCCAGCCAGCAGCAGCAAGGTCGAGGAAAGAAGAACCCCCGACAAGGCAAAAGCAGTCAACTTGAGCGGGCTCACCGAGGCATTACGACAATGCCGAAGTGCAATTGAAGGGCGAGAAGAAGTGGCACGTTGTTACTACAAGACATCGGGTGCAGATGCAGAAGCCCAAGTGAAGCACGAACACTTCCTGAATCTCCTGAGAAGCTGGAGCGCCGAGCTCAGCAAAATTGACGCCTTCCGGCGACAGAAATCACAACAAGCAAGCCCTGCAACTGAAAACCAGACTATGCGAACGGCTTTGCGATGTTGGTCGTTGGCGATGACGATTCCTCCACTTCGCTCGATGACAAGGACGAAGCCGGTGATACGGAGAGCGATGTCCCAAGGCAGCACTTGGACGACAACCCACACATCAAGCGTCCTGGCCGCTGGGCGAAGCTGTTCGATAAGAAGTTCGTCGAGAACACGCAGTTCGAGCTCGACTGCTTTGTCGTTGAGATGGACGAGCTCGCGGAAAGCGTCTTTCTCGCCTACCGAGACGTGAAGTTGCAGCGCAAGACGCTGATGGAGGCGGCTGCCGTGGCGGCAGTGGCGATGAAGTGTGCAGACTCTCGAATTGCGAAGTTGCAGCTGCGCTATCCGTCAATCTCTCAAGCTTCGCATCTAGTTGGATTTTTGAGAGAATTCCATAGCGAGAACCTCGTGGCGAGTGCAGAGAGCGCCAGCAAAAGGGACGCCGCGTTGAAGTCGGGATCCTGTGAATACGAACGAGGAGTTCTGCCATTCGACATCCTCGCAGTTTCCAAAATCTTGGTCAAGTTTTCAGCATTCACTCCAGAGGAGGAAGGCGCTCTGTTCCTATTTCGACGCACTGGAGACCTCGTGTACTGCGAAGAAGAGACGCCGGAAACGTGTCGTCATGGAATGCGGGTGTCTGCTCCCTGCTGCTCCAGCAGCTCGTTTTGCTCTACAACGCAATGACGGGTACGGAGCAGCCAGTTCTACCAACCGAAGAAGCACAAGCCAACCTGCTACTGGGATTCCTGCGAATGTTCGTCGATTTCTTCAAGTCAAAGGAGGTGACACTGTCGCTGGTCTTCGCCGTTGTCTGCTGGATCCAGTCCATCTCGGCGCTTCAAGGGGACCTAGGGCTCGGCAGGAACGTCAGCTTATCGATCCAGCACACGTGGAGGCTGGCGGACAACTTGGAGGTTGCTCTGAATCCTGCGAAAGCGAATACCACGATCCACTCACAAGTGGAGCAATTGCAGGTGCACCTGTGCTTCTTTACCCAACACCTGGGTTTACTGCGTGCTAACCCGGTGCTGGCTGGCCTCTTGGAGCTCAATTGCCATCTCCAGTACCACCGAGCGGGGAACGACATTCTCTTGGGCTCAGTTGAGCTCCCAGTCTTCAAGGCAAACCACGACATTCTGGTCCAGTCACGCGAATTAAATCAGATCGCTTTTACGACGAGATTTTTGGTCTGTACGAACTCTCCAGCTGCAAGACAGTTACGGCAAGTACGCGTATCAGCTCGCGTGCGGCAAGGATTGGAGAGAAGAGCTCAAGGCCGCCACAGAAGCCCAGCACCAGGCGTATACATGCAAAGATCCCAAGCGTTGGTTGAAGGATAAGTTCGATCTCTCCTTCTCCGACGTCGGTGAACGAGAGCTGGAAGATCTCAGAGTACTCGAGAAGCAGCACGCACTAGAGAGGAAGAAAGTACAAGATCCGAGAGCTATAGACAACAAGAACAAGAAGAAGAACAAGCAGCGCGGTCGTAAGAAAAGGTGATCTCTTCAAGGTCAGGAGCCGGTGGGACACGATCAACACCTACCAACCTATACTTAAGAAGAATGGATCCAGCTGCGCTAGCTTGATGCGAGGACAAACTTGTTGGGGACGAGCCCGTAGCAGTGATGGCGCTGCGGAAGTCGAGCTGTGGCAATGGAGAAAGTCCTGCGTGTCTGTTGTAAATACAGCAAGATATCGGACGACCGCACGCTCACACCTGCCCCAGGACGAGCTTAACTGGAGGGTCAAAAGCCGTCGGCACGGACTTTCATCCACGTGTCCAATCGCTTCAATTACCCCGACACTGTAATCAACCGCAAAACAAACAAACAAGAGGGAAAAAGAGAGAATACAATGCATTTACTACTTACTACCAAGCGCTTCCGGTTCGTGACTTGGGGGGCGAGACTGTGAGAGACAGAAAAACGCGTCGCTGTTTCCACGCCACTCGTTGCCTCCAGAGCCACCACCGACTACGCCATTTCCTCTTTCATACGGACTGCATGCGTGCATACGTGCGTGCGCACATGAGCAACCTTCCTAAATATCCTCGCACCACTTGTTCTCCTCGCGGATCATCTGCTCCTCCTCGGGGGTGAACTCGGCCGTGATGCCGAACGTGGCGCGGATCTCCTCGGGGGTCTTGCCCT
>JAADVK010000320.1:0-30201 GCA_023334975.1 Globisporangium sylvaticum
CGATCCACACCACTCTCCTCTTGCTTCCTCGCCAGACCAGCGCTCATCTCGCTCGGTCCTTCGGCTGTATCGTCTGTCCTCGCTTAAGTGCGAGCGCGATCAGACCGTCCGTACTCGCTAAAGTACGCGACGTCCTTACACTACGGGACGTTCGCTCTCGATGCTAACAACGTCAGCAGCAGCAGCAGCTCAGCATCTGACGATTTCAACGCGAGTCTCACTACGCCGTTTGAAGTCCGGCTGCTCACGGCGAATGCAAGCGAGATCAACCGGCTTCTGAGCGTGCTGCAGTACGCCCCAAAGCGCAATTTCAACGGACCCGACCAGATCGTGTTTCGGATCAAACAGGCAGAGGTCACAAAGACGTCCAGCTCGCTTGTCGAAGAGACGTCGGGCGTGCTGTCTGTGTTCGTAGACCCAGCGTACCGCTTCCCGCAGTGGGAATGGAAGTCGAGTGGCTCGAATGTCTCGACCCTCCGAGTCGCAACGACACGTCCTCAGATGCTGCCAGTTTTCAAGATCGTCGACGCTTTTGAAGACGATCAGGAAAACCTACAAGTCACCACCACCAACTTTTTTGAGGATCAGATGGTGCTGCAAGCGGTCGTCTACGCGAGTATCGGCACGCTTCTCCACGACTCTGTACCCACTCAAAGCGGCAATGGCGTTGATGGTAGTGCTCCAGGAACGAGCATGACGCTCGAAGGCCGCGTGGCAGACTTGAGAAAGACGCTCCCGCAGGTTCGACACCAGCTCCCAGCCCCTCTCTCTATCTATCTCTTCTTCATCATCTCAGGCAAGAGGGAACCAGAGTGTGACAGTCACATTCACCGACATTTCGCGTCAATTCTCCAAGAACTCACGATACGCAGCCGCAGCACAACCCGAGACTGCGGTAGTAGCCACGCTGCTCCTGGACACTGCCGACCGATTCCGCATGAACTGGGAGCTCGACCGTGTCCTTAACCGCCACGAGATATCAACAGAGGAAGACCACGATGTGCAAATTGGCGACGCGTTTGATCTCAGCGCCTTGAACGACTACGACAGCCTCCTGGAGATGGAATTCATCGCGCAGAATGGGGACTTGTACTTGCTGGGAGCAGCAGCAGCAGCGCATGTAACTACCGAGAACGGCGGCCAGAAGTCGCTCAAGATCACAGCGGAAAACGGGAAAAAGCTGCGGAAACTGGTCTCCGAGCTCTTTTACTCGCCAAAGAGCGATTTCAACGGCTTCGACTTTGTCCAGAGCAGCATTCTCGGACAGGAGAGCGAGCTCATTGCGCGCGTTCTTCCCGTGAATGACGATCCGAAGCTCGTCTGGACTGACAACAGCAACAGCAGCAGACAATGGTACAACGACCCAGCGCTGCTTCTCCCTGGGCTGGTAGTCGATGACTCCGACGCCGACGACGTCTTTGATGTGCAAATCGATGCGACAAATGGCTCGTTAGTGTGGCGACGAGACGCTCCAAAAGAACTCTTTGATGGCGTCACGATGCGCTTTGCGAATGGCTCGTCCCTGGGCTTGAAGACCACGTTGCAGCGTCTGAACGCGCTGCTCTCGGAGTCTCAGCTGAGGTTCGTTCCACAGAACAAGTTGTCACTACCATCACCTGAAAATGGAGCTGTGCGCATCTGCGTACACGATGGCACCTCTAGCGCATGTGAAGAGCTCAAGTCCCCGATTCGCACATTCTACGAGATGCAAATTGAGTCAAAAGCTCAGCAGTCGCTCAGGGTATTTCATCAGCAGAATCTCAACTTGTCGGGCGTCGTGCGCGTCAATCGATTCCACTTCGAGTCTTTCTCTAAAGACACAGACAAGGATGATGAGCATGTGATGCTGCAGATCGACTCGTCCACAGGTTCTGTTGTCGCAAACTCGTTCGATCTGTCGTGCGCTGACGAGTACGAGAGCAGAAGTGAGCTGCTGGGTGATGGCGATGGCGTCACGCGTGTGATCCGCGCTTCAGGTGTCGACTGCGTGAATGCGGTGCTCGCCACTGCCGCATACAGACCGAACCCTCTGGATAGGAATCCGTCAGCTGTTGCTCGCCTCCAATTCCAGTTGTTCAATACGGAAATGGAGCTCCTTGCAGTCGGCTCATTGAACCTCTAATTCGCTCTCGCCCGCAGCAAACCCAGACGGCTTGTGATCAGGCAAATGCATCGTCCTTCTCTTCACACCCACAGCAGCAGCATACGACTATCAGCTGGGGCTCTGGCTATCCAAAGCTAGCCGATTTCGCTGGCGTCACGATCCAGCCACAGTCTATTGATGCTGGTGGTGCTGAAGACTGGGTGGGCGGCGAACTTGGTGACGTCGACGACCTGACTCCTGATGATGATGACGATCTGATGCTAGAGCTTGCGTTCGTGTGCTCGCACTGCAGGTTTTTCTATTCAGAGTACGTCCCTGGGGTCTCCTACGAGTTTGCTGCGACCCAAGGCGCCTCAGAGATGCGCTTCATTGGCTCGGAATCTGGACTCAACCACGTGCTGCCGATGCTGCAGGTTGATTTGCACAAGAGGCCACGTCAAGAGGAGGAGGAAGACGTCATTCGGCTCACTTTGGCTCCACACAAACTCTCAAATGAGCACAGTGGCAATAGCCAGAATGGTCGCGATCTCAACTGGAACGACACCTCAGCAGTTCCGATTACACTCGCACACAGTAGCAGTAGGCGGAAGAGCGCGCTCGAGTGGCGGACCGCAGATACGCAACTCGTCTTTCGCGATGTTGGCAGGGGCGACAGCGTCTTCCTTCACGGTGTGGAGCTGAGTGGTGACGACGTCAGCAGCAGTAGTTCGGAAACAATGGCGCTGACCCTCTGGATCGAGTGCATCTTCGGCTCGAGCTTCATCAGCTTCGACAGTGGTGGGGGTGCTAAACAGCAGCAGGTGTGTGAGCCCAACCAACCGCCGATTGTGATCCCAACAACTCGAAAACTCGTGAACCGCGTACTCTCGACCGTCCAAGTGACGCCGAACACATCCTCATTTGATCGAGTTGGTCTCCAGTTTTCCTACATCGCAAGCGACTTCTCATCACAGAGTGTCAAGGTGCCGCTGTTGAGTCTCTACTTCCCCGTGCAGACGAGCGCATCCGATCCGATCCTTTAAGTGAAGCAAAACCAGAGTCTGCGTGCTGTTGAGGATGAGACAGTCGACTTGAGCGATTGGGTCACCATCCAAGGCGCGAGGGGCACCGGAAGCAGCAGCTATCGTCCTGAACGCTCTGGTAGTGAAGACTATGACGACGACGAGCTGTTTGTCGTCAAACTCGCAGTCCAACACGGAACGATACGCGTGCAGAGCGACGTGTGCTGTGTCCACATCCGCACGACACTCGCGGGCCGTGGCGTCGAAATCCTCGGCACGATCGCCACCATTCAAACCGCGCTCGATGGGATTCAGTACACCGGGGATTTGGATTTCGCTGGCAACGATACGCTCCACGCAGCAATGGAGCGCTTCGTCGACGAGTTTGAAGCAGTCACGATGACGGACTCTTCTTCTTCTTTTGCGGTTCCTACTGCTGTTGACGTCTCAATCTTCGTTAAGCCAGTGAACGACCCGCCAGTGATCCGCTTCCAGTCGTTCCCACCAATTCGATCAAACAACACTAGCAGCAACGCCACCATGTTCTCGTTGGAGAGCATTGAGATCTTCGACGTCGACTTGGAACCAATCACTGTCACTGCTTCAGAGCTGGAAACTTTGCGCTTGCATCCAAGATGCGAGTGGATCTGAGCTCCGAAAGGGGCGAATTCGTCCTCCTTGACGCTGATGCGGTACTCGGAAGAGTTGAACTGTTGGCGATCACCCACGCGGAAGAAGAACAAAGAGGACGGGACTCGTCTCTAGGCTCCTTCACGGAGCTCGTGTTCGAAGCGAGTGTTGCAGACGCAAACTTCCTGATCCAGCGAACACTGCTCAGCGTCAACAGAGCGAGTCTGGTGGCAGCGTGCACGACTGTCCTTGGGGACAGTGCGATCAGCGTCACGGTGGACGATTTGGGCCACAACATCAAGGACTGGGCGTCACTGCAGACCTCAGTTCACCTCAGAGCAGACTACTTTGGTTGCGAGGTCGCGGTTGAGAATGATTTTGTTGAGTCCACTGTGCAGCTTGCTCTTCCTGATCAACAGCAGGTCTACGACCCTAGCGAGCGCACAATCTCCGTTGCAGGACTCTCAATCGTCGGAGCTACTGCTGACGAGGATGATTACACGTCGAGTCAAAGTCCTACGCTACGCGTCACTGGCGCTTGCAAATTCAACATCGAGCTCGAGGTGCAGCGCGTGTCGATCGTTGCCTCCAGACAAAAGCAAGAGCTGCTTCTCACGATCTGGAACCCGAACGGCGGCGGGAGCTCAGCTTCCGTATCAGGGACGTTCAGTGTCCAGCTGGACTTGGCGTTTGCAGGCGTCCATCTCCAGCAGACAGCGACAGTCTACGCGGACGCAGTTGCAATGCGCACACAGGAGCTTCTGGGCGAAGTCGGCAACGGACGCACCGCCTCCGAGTCTATTGAAGCAAAGCTCTTGCAATTGTACGGCCCGATCGTCACCACAGCCAATCCCAACGCGATGCTTCAGTTCCACGTCGACAGTGTCTCGTCACCACCACCGACTGCAATTGCGCAGTGGAAGATCTCGGTCTTGAGCTCTCCACTGCTGCTTCAGACGCCAACAGTGGCCACTACCAACCTTGTTGGCGCTGCCACTGGCGCGTCGATCACGATTGCTTCCTCAGTCATCGGCGCTCCGCTTGGCGGAACGTTCCGCTTGCGACTCGGAGATGAAGGGACACACGAAATCCTCGCAGACGCCAGCGATCTCGAGTTGCAAGATGCGCTCGAGGCCCTGAATGCAGCTGAAATGGTCAAAGTGACCACATTGCCACCACTAAACTCAGGTTTAGGCTCCGAAACCACAGCGGTATCATCATGGCTCGTTACGTTCTTCAGCCCAAGTGATGGCATCCCGCTCTTGGTCGGCGACACGACTGGTTGGCTCGCTCCAAACTCCTCACTCTAGGACGCAGATGTGAGTACGACGCTCATCAACAGCACAAAAATCCACGTCGAGCGCGTCTCAGCAGGAAAAGGACAGGGCAATCTGCACAACGTCGTGGTAGGGATCGCGCGCGTCGACCCTGTGTATCGCGTCGTCATGAGCGCGGACTCGAGGATCAGCGGCACGTTCGAGCTCGGGTTCCAGGATTTTGGCAGCAGCGATATTCTAGGTTCAACTGACGAAATCGCGTCAAATGCAGTCGCGATGCAGACAGACGAAGGGCAGCTACAGAGCTTTGGTGGGAGGAAAGGCGACTCAATGCAGAGCCGACTCACGTACGCATTGGCGCAGCTCCGCCCAGACAACAATGTTGGACAATGGCGAGACGTGCGCGTTGTTGTCAGTCGAGGACCGCAAAATGCCGTCACCTTTGGCTACGAATGGCTCATCACGTTCGTGAACGCACCGCCCGACTTTCCGGTGCTCGTCATCACAAACTCCGACGAATTGGAGGGAAAGAATGTGCAGGTGATGCTGGCGGTGGTCCCGGAATCCGTCAATCGCCTTGAAGGCTCCTTTCAGCTGAGCTACAGAAGAAGAAGCGACGACCGCAAGACGACGGTCCTCATTTCTGTCGACAGCTCATCTAACGCTGTGGAGGCGGCTTTGAACGATGCGCTTTCGTCTTCCTCCTTCTCACCGAGTGAGTTTGTAGGGCGTGTGGTGGTGCGGAAAGCGCGCGTTGACGGAGACATACGATCAGGCTTCAGCTTCGGCATCTTGTTCCTCGACGAAGTCTCATCAGCCATGTCAAATGGTAGTATTGCTGTTGGAGACCTCGCTGCGGTACTGCAGCTGGGACTGAGCTCCATTGTGTACAATGTACCAGACTACTGGTACGGGAACGCCCAGCTGCAGTTCTCTCTGGAGCTCGTTTACAACAATAACGATGTTGGTGGTGGTGGTGGTGGAAGGGACTCGAGGAGAAGAGCTGCAGGAACAAGAAGACAGCACCTGAGCTCTGTTGCGACTTCTGTTGTCCCACTTGAGTTTCAACTTCCGATAGCCGAGATTGTGAATGACGGCAACGCATTCGCCATCCAAGCAACTGGGGGTATTCCGCGGCGGCTCAACGACTTTACGATCCAAGTCGCGGGGTCTTTTTCGGCGACGGCAACCGCGTGGTTCAAGTTGCGGCTCGTGTGAGCGCGGACAGCTCAGCCCAGTGGCAAAGGGCTTGGTTTCTTCGTCTTCTGGGCAGCCAGAGTCAAATGGGCGAGAAGTCTGGATCAATGACACGCTCGCGCACATCCACGAGCAGCTACAAAGCATTGTGACATATCTTGGAGCTGTTCGAGAATCGTCATCATCGTCCGACCAAAGTCTTGATCGCTTGACGTTCTCGCTCTTCGTCCTGACTTCACAGCAACAACAAGAAGAGACAAAGCTGATAGAGAGCGTCTTCTTGGTCAAGCTCACCGCTACGCCCGTGATCCTGCAGCTGCACATTGCAAACTCCGTTGAAGGTCCTTTCACATCCTCACACTGGCAGGTGGTGGACATGGCGCTCGAGCACGGCGACACGCTGGATATCCCAGGAATCTGGATTGAGGACGCCAACAGCGACAGTCCGGGCAATGGTGGTGACGGCAATGGCGGTTCCATCACGCTGGAGGTCGCTTGCGAGTTCGGGAGTTTGCGTTTTTCCCGCTTTGACGACCATTTGCTCCGAAAAACGCTGGATTCGAGTGGGAAAGCCACTAGATTGGCGCTCACAGGCAGTCTCCAATTGCTCAATCAAGCGCTTGGCGGGCTCCAGTACGAGAGCGAGGAGCTAAACAGCTTTTACTATCCAGATAGCGACGTGGTACGGTTGTCTGTTCGCAATGAAGCACTCACCACCACGCAGCCAGCGGCACCAGACTTCCAGCACGAGCGAACGATTCGCCTCTCGATTCAGCCAAAAGTGCTCGTGCCACGCGTGAATCTTGGCTCGTTGACGTACTTCACGGGCTACGAGGACACGGCCTTCCGTTTTCCCAACTTGTCGCTCGAATTCCCAGACTTGGATGCCAACAGCAACTCGGGTTCTGCATCTACATCCACCACCATCGCCAGCAGCAGCAACTACCACCAACTGTGGAGCACGGAGCTCTTGGATCCAAAAGCCAAGTTTCAGTACCCGAGAGCAGGCAAAGACGACGGACGACACCGATGGATCCAGGACTTTCCAGGTCGCGCTGCCTCTTCATCATCCCTTGCTTCTTCTGTCTTTTGTGCGAATGGCAACGTCTTCTTCTTCCAGGGCAGCGATGAGGTGCACGGTCGAGAGCTCTGGGTCTCTGATGGATCCCGCGCTGGCACTCGGATGCCCTTGGACCTCGTTCCAGGTCCAGAGAGCTCTGAACCAGCGGAGATGGCGCTTCTGAACAACAAAGTGCTCTTTGCGGCGTCGGGGTGGACTTGAGCTGGTCGCTCGGCACGGATTCCTGCAACGGCTTTCGCGCAAGCTCTCTGTACGGAGACAAAGTCGTGTACGTGGTCTCAAAGAGCAGCACGTGGACGCTGAGCGCAGACTACGACTGTCTTCCTGGGTACCACTGGGCGACAACAGCCGAGGCGTCTCAACTGTTTCCTACAGATGAAGAGCAACAGCAGGGTCGAGGTCGCCCTCAAAGGCACAATCTGTCGGAGCCCTACGTGTCCTGGAGCTCTTGCCAGTGGTCCGGGTACACTTTCGGCGGCGTGCAGCACAAGCATTTTCGCTTTGCAGACTCGCGGGTAAGCGGCGCGCTCGAGCACGCGGGGCGTCGTGACTCGGCGCCGATTGAGGTTTCCTTTGCGACCACGGACTTTGCAGGAATTGTCTGCGTCAAGAGCGCCTCTGGGAGTGTCACTGGGGCCGGTGCTGGACGAGAGCTCTGGGCCACGGACGACACGATGCAGAACACCAAACGCGTCATCGACCTCCAGCCGGGCAACGAGAGCTCTAATCCACGGCTCCTCACCCCTTTCGAGTTGCCCACGCTGCTGTTATTCCAAGCAGAAACCCACGACTACGGCGCGGGACTCTACAAAACTGACGGCACTGCAACAGGAACGATCTTGGTCGAGGACGTTTGGCGCGGACCGCGGAGCTCCTACCCGAGTTATTTTGCCGAATGGACTGGGGGGACGGCCGCATGTACTTTGCTGCAACAACTGACAACGGACGCGAACTCTGGGCCACCGACGGGTTCTCGAGTTTTAGTGCAGAGCGGCTTCGAAAGAGTTCATCAGGGGCGTCGCTGGTCTCTGGAACGAGCCTCGTGCGCGATATCTGCGCTGGAAGCGGCTCTTCAGATCCGCGTTTTCTAACTGCGACGGCGCTGGGCGTGTTCTTCTTTGCCGATGACTGCGTCCACGGCCGCGAGCTCTGGATCATGGACGGATCGACCACTGGGAGCGGGACGCGTCTCGTGACAGATTTGAATCCAGTGGCTGGCGAAGGCTCGAATCCGTCCTACCTCGTGCTCTACTCGGGCAAAGTGTACTTTCAAGCGCAGGCAAGTTCACAAGTTGGCTTCGAGCTCTACGTCAGCGACGGCACTGCTGCAGGGACACTACTTCTCGCGGACCTGGTACCGGGACCAGCGAGCTCCTCGCCGTCGTTCCTCTCGAATCTGCTCGGACGTGACAAGAGTGGCACGATTGTGAGCAACGCGCTGTACTTTAGCGCTCTTGATGCGGCAGCCAAGACCGTGAATCTGTGGAAATCCGACGGCTCTCGCGCTGGGACAGTGCCGCTTCTTGACGAGATCTTTCTTCATGAGCAAAAACTGCGTCTCGACGCGTCAACTGCTGGCGGTGCAGTGGGGGGGATCTTCACGTTCCAGAACGCCATCGTCATCCTCCTCTTCACAGAGTCACCGAGCCCTGAACAACGACATGTCGTACCAGCTGAGCATCACAGTCAGTAGCGGACGCATCAGTATACCAACAACATCCTCAGCAGCAGTGACACTACAGAACCAATCGCCCCAGCCTCGCTCATCAACATCACTGGCAGCTTTGCGGAGCTCGTACAGGTTCTCGACGGACTGATGTACCTCCCCGAGCAAAACTGGAACTTCCGCAAAAGTGCCACTCACAATGCAGTAAGCAGAGCACGTGGGGACGTTGTCGAGTGGCTCTTCTCGGTTCGGCACGAGTGCTTCCTTCGAGTCTTGACAGCGCTTCCTTCGAGAGCCTCTGAGCGCACTTCCACCACCAGCGATTGAAGCCACGGAGGATACCGATCTGCTCCTAGAGCCTCTTTTCGTGCAAGACCCGGACCAAGTGCCATCAGCTGATAGCAGCGTCCAGTCAGAGCTGCAGCTGCTGGTCAACATCTCGTGCGTTCACTGCAGCATCCGTTCGTCCACGCCCCTCTCGAAGCTTCTCGAGCAGCATGGGCTATTCATTTCTTCATCAGCAACGACAACTCCATTCACACCAGCAGCAGATGACGAGCAGGAGCAGAGCACGACGCAAGTGCTGTTGGCACAGGGTAGTCTGTCAGCACTCAATAGCGCGTTCCTGGGCTCGCTCGTTTTCAGAAGCGCTGCGAATTTCTACGGCGTTGCCTTGGTTGTCGTGCAAGTCTCGGATCTCGGTAACTCTGGTCAGGGCGGACTGCTCACGAGCACCTATGCCACGACAGTGCGCGTGAAGAGAGTCAACGATGGTCCGCAGATCCACCTCCCGCCCTACGGAACGCTCGAGCCGCTTCTACAGGTGCGAGAGAGCAACGCGGTGATGCTGAAAGGCGCGCCTTCCATCGAAGAACTGCTCACAGAGGCTCGGCACCTGTCGTCGTCAGCATTGACAAAGCAAACGAGAAACTGGAACTTGATGCTCGCCCAGCCGCTCGCACCGGATTCGACCACGAGACTGACCAGTTTAGGAACTTTCCCAGGCTCTGACGTCTACGCGACCAGTTTCTTTACGCAGCTTGGAGGCAAAATCCTCTTTTCCGGACGCACTGAACTTTCTGGAGACGAACTCTGGCAAAGCGACGGAACGGCAGCCGGCACCACGCTGCTCAAAGACATTTATCCCGGCCCGCGAGGCTCGGAGATCTCGTTCTTGACCACTTTTTCAGCAGACAACCGCGTTTACTTTGCAGCGCGCGGCCCGGATCTCTCGTGGCGCGTACCCGTGGACTACCGCGACTCTTGCGACAGTTCCTCCAGAGCGCGTTCGACGCCAACGTGTTCTTTGCGATCGCACAGGATAACGCCTGGGAGCCAGATCAGGTAAGACAGCTTAGCATCAACCTGCTTGAATCTTGGACCTTGGGCTTGTTGATCATTAGAATTAATGCGCTGGGTCTCGTTTGTCTTGCCAGGAGTACGACTGTCCGCTCGGATACCACTGGATGTCCACCGCGGAAGCGCAGGCTGTTTTCATCGGCACGGTGGCGGAGAACGGACACACCAGCGAGCCGCTTGCGTACTTTGACGAGTGCGGCTGGAGCGGATACGTCTGGGGCGGCGTCACGAGAATGTACCTGCGCTTCTCCGACTCGCGGGTACGTGTCAACACCAAATGCTCAGCTACCAACTAACATCCACTTGATGGTCACTAATACGAGCCTGTCCCAACATTGTGCTGTTTCCCCCCCAGAAAACTGGAGCGTACAAGCATGTTGGCTTTCGCGACTCGTACCGCATCGACCAAGATTTTCAGACCGACGCCTTCGCTGGCATCGCCTGCTATCGTGATCCGCTCGCTGGTGACGACAAACTGCAGCAGATCTGGGGACGGGAGCTCTGGGCGACGGACGGGACCGCGGAAGGCACGCTCCTGGTTGCGGACATTGAGCCTGGAAGTCGAAGCTCCGAGCCAAAGTTCCTCACTGTGTTTGACCCCACCTGATCTTCTCTGCAACCACGGTTTTGATGGGTAGAGAGCCCTGGATCTCGGACGGTGCACCACGAACCGACTTCTCGCTGGACCATTCCCACGTGGGTACTGGCGTACTCATGGACATTTGCGTGGGACCGGGTCCTCGAATCCAAAGTACTTTGCACAGCTCACCACCACTGCCCCGGGAGCAACGCCACTGTTACTCTTCCAAGCAGACGACTGCGTGCATGGCGCAGAGCTCTGGGTTTCAGGCGGGAGCGCGTCGACGACCCACCTCGTCGCGGACATCTACAGCGGGGGGCTGGATCGAATCCGTCCGATTTGACTGTCTTCGCTGGTCGAGTGTACTTCCAAGCAGACGATGGGATCCGTGGCAAAGAGCTCTGGTCGACAGACGGGACAGGAACTGGGACGCTGCTTCTCGCTGACCTCGCGCCTGGGGTCGCAGCCTCATCGCCGTCATTCCTCACTGTCATGTCGAATCTCGGGCCGGCACCAGGCTCTTTGCTCTTTGCAGCTCAAGCTGAGCGAGACAGGGTGTGGGAGTTCTGGCAGTCGGACGGCACACACGCTGGGACGACCAAGCTGTTTGCTGGCTCGCGAGAGGTCGCGAGCATCAATGTCGAAGCGATGGACGCTATGCCATCTCCGCGTTTCCTCAGTAGTAGTGGCGGCGGTTCGCAGTCATTTTTCTACTTTGGAAAGCAGTCAACGTCAAGAGCTCAGATACGCAACAGCTCCTTCATTCGCAGTGATGGAGATGGCGCGACGACTCCAGTTGACACGCGGTCCATCACGCTTTTCGATGTCGAGAGTGCTGGAGACGAGGACAGCGATGCCGTCGCTCAGTATCTGCTTTCCCTCAACTGCTCCATGGGGTTCTTGAGTCTCGGTCGGCAGTATGCTGGCGACGACGACGGCGACCTGGAGTTTCTCAAAGGCTCTCACACTAAAAGCGCCGAGATCACACTCAAGGGCAGTCTTAGGTCGCTCAACTGCGCGCTTGAGCAGGTGACGTACGTCTCGAAAGCCGACGCGTCGCTGGACGCCTGGGTGGATCTCAACGGCATTGAGGTATCCGACACTGACACTGGCGACGGACTCGTGTTCATTCAACTCAAGGTCCACAACGGACAGCTGCGAGTCGGGCGGGAAGCTGGGATGGTGGCTCTGAACGTGGGTCTTGGAGCTCTGATCGACAACAGCGACAGTGGCAGCAGCCTCCTTGAGTTCGCGGCGACTGTCGCTGACGCTGCGCTGATTTTACAGAGCTTGCAGTACAGATGCGCGAGTGTCGATGGCGGCTGTCGAGACGGGATGCGCGATTATTTGAGCGTGTACGTCGACGACAACGGCTTCACGGGCGACGGCGGCGCTCGCGACGCGACGGACTCGGCTGTGATTCACGTCCAGAGTGGTGCTTTATTGTGATCGCTCATTGTTTCTGCTGCTAAAAGAGAAGGACATGCATGCATGGAGACAGCAACAGCAATTAGTACATAACATCAATTGAGGTTTAGTACCAACGAGAAATAACGCGCGCGCTCTGTAGCAGCATCACTGCAGCATCACAAAATGACCGAGCTCTCGCATGAACTCACCTGCGGTCTCCTCGCTTGTCTGACCAGCGCAAGGACACAAGAATTGGACGGCGGGCGGGAAGGCCGCTCGCAGCTGCGCCCATGATTGAGCGCGCGCATACAGATAAGAGCTCTATGCGGGCTCTCAGTCAGACAGCTCATGATGAAGCGTGCAGCTCTTCTTCGCCGATTCCGCATTCCGCATTCCATATTGGCCAGATGGGTTGACTCCAGCAGTTTGGTTGGCGTTTTCGTTGCCAGCTACTTACAACAGAGAACGGTTTTACCGTTGTAATTTAATCTCGATAAAACGATGTGGGATTCGAAAGAGTGTTGATATAACAGGCAGAACTAATTCTGCTGTATAAAACCAAAACAATTTTAAAAGGGTTTGCCACTAATACTGCATATGTAAATCATTGCATTCTACAGTTATGACCATTTGCCTTAATAAGTGATGGTTTTGTGTGAATTATTATGATAGTTGATTCTCGGGCAAATAATAACCTGTCCGATGTGGCAATCGTCAGAAGAATTCTTGGCCGATAAATCTCACGCGTGTGAATCGAGAGAGCACAATGCGCAAGGCGAGATGTCACTTCATTACTTCATCCCCGCTTCTTGAGAATCTGCACTTTGCTCTAGCAGCTTTCAGTGGCGGAGTGCTCATTTCATGGTTCCAGCGACTCCTCTCACACAATGCACAAGGCGTACAGAGCCCTTGCGTCACGTGTCACAGCAGCCAGTATCATTTGTTCAAGTGGCTACCACAATGGTTGCAGTGAATTAAAAGCGACAAGAGAAAATGGCTTTTCCGAGTCGAAAACTGCAGCGATGGTTTCATCGATGTTCGATATTCATATTACTGCCAACTGTGGTTGTGGAGATACATGGAGGAATCGTCTCTGTGTAGGTTGATCGCCAGGTAGCTCAGTTCTCCGACTGCTGCGCCGCGTCCTTCGCGATCGCTTCGTCCGCGAGCTCGAGCGCGTTCTCGACGAAGAACTCCTTGTCGAACGTCGCGTCGTCGAAGCCCTCGCTCTCAAAACTGCCTTTGAACGTCACGAGCAGCTGCTCGTCGTTCTTGCGCGCGAGCGACTTGAGCACCTTGAGCTGCTTCTCGTCGCTGAAGCGGCCTTCCTTCTGCAGCTTTTGCAGGACGCGCAGCACGTCGCTGCCCTCTGGGGCGTCGCTTGTGGAGGAGGACGAAGATGGCGACGAGGAGCTAGCGCTGCTACTGCTGGTCTCAGTAGAGGAGGTCACTGCATCGACTGGCTCAACGTAGCCTGTGAATGGTGTTGACCAAAAAAAGATACAGTTAGGTCGAGTCGTTTTGTAACATGCATGGTTCCTTTCTTCCTCAGACACATGCACACCTTCGATCGCGCGCGGGTGGGCCTTGAGTGCGTCTAGGAACGGCTGAATGTCGGACTCTTCCGGCACAATCACCGCCAGCGGCTGGTTCGGAGACACGTTTGCAGCACCTTCTTGAACAACTGCGAGCAGCAATAGCAGCCACAGAATATGAATATGAGAACCCAAACCAGACACCTTGTAAAGTAACCATGCAAACACGCAATACGTACAGATCTTTGCAATGTACCCTTCGTCGCCCGACTCCAGCACAAAGTTCAGGTCAGGCGTGTCGATCTGTTTGTTAAACGTTGAATGGATACATGAATAACAACACGAAGATGTCAGCAACAACGTTCGACATGCCAACACGAACACACAGAAGCGCCCCTTTCGCGCACCCACCTCACACATCTGCGCGCCGTCTTTCACTTGGTCGCCCTCGCCAATGTGCCATTTCGTGAGCGTCACGACGGCGTTTCCGCCCGAAATGTGCTGCCAACACGAACGCAGCACCCCAACATACATAGCGACAACAAATCCATGTGTCAACAATCGATAAGCACATACACACAATAGCAGCCACCGGTCATACAAAGGGTAGCTTCTTGCTCACAACACATACCTCAAAGTCCAAGTCGGGCATGCGGAACTTGATGTGCGCGGGGAGCACAGACTCCTCCTTCGAAGAGGAGGACGGAGCAGTCACGGAGGAAGAGAGCCAGCGCGCGCTCCACGCGTTTGCCGAGGAGGCCCGGAACAGCAGCGCGTTGCTGCCGCGGTGGTGGTGGCGGCGCAGCACCGCGCGAGTCGTCGCGATCGTCGTCGAGCGGAGCATTTTCGTCCAAACTTTTTTGCTAACTTGAGTTGAGTGGCAAAAAGGCTCAAAAAAGCGACAACGAGCGCCAATGGCCACTCTTCGACTTTAATAATGACTTTTGTATTCATTATAAAAAGGTAAAATGATTTCAACCTTATTATCTTCAATTTTATATAATATTGAAATAAGAAGGTTTGATTCATGAAACAATGTCCGACTGAATCGCTGTTTGAAAACCATCATGATTCGTCAAACAGGGGAAGGGGAAAATTTTAAACAGGGGAAGGATCGAATGCAATTCAATATGAAAGTTTTATCGAAGCGGTTTGAACGGTATGTTCGCACATGGCACATCAACGTACTTAATTTCCTCGGTCCCGGTTTCAAACCGGTCCTGGTTTGCCAGAACCGGGCCAATTCATGTGGGCCACGCTGGTTGTCAACACCTGCGCTTCTAAAGTACGACTCGCTGTGCTAAAACCGGGCGAGGGGTAATTACGCGTCGTAAAAAGTCCGAATCGTGAAAGCGGGTGGAATTGGATGGTGGTGGGGACTGACTGGCGCCGACGTAATTCGCTTGGAAAAGGTACGAGGAGATAATTGGAATTTTCCGCGAGCGAAGGAAAGAATCAACAACCATGCAGATCTTCGTGAAGACCCTCACTGGTACGGAGTGTTAGGGGCTTGAGTGGCAGCGTGTCTGGGTGCGTGTGGCGTGTGGTGGGTGTGCGTGGCGGCTCGCGCGCGTGCGAACGGCGGCGTGGAGGTGGAGATACGAGTCATCAACGGCGACCGATGCGAACCATCCAAATGCGAGAAGCTCAGCGAATCGATCAATTTAGCAACAGCGGAGAGAGAGAATGCCAATCGACAGCGAGACACCGAATGCAACTGCAGACAAGCTGACAGATACAGAGAGAGAAGAGAGAGCGGAGCCTACACGCCCTCACGCACCACACACACGCCTGCGCATGAAGCAGACAACGCCGAGCCGCGAGCAGAAGGCAGGAGAGCGAGCTCGTAAGTCTGACATCTCTGTGTGTGTTTGTGACTTCAGGCAAGACCATCACCCTCGATGTTGAGCCTTCGGACTCCATCGACAACGTCAAGCAGAAAATCCAGGACAAGGAAGGAATCCCTCCAGACCAGCAGCGTCTTATCTTTGCCGGCAAGCAGCTTGAGGATGGCCGCACCCTGAGGTATGTCCTTGTAATGACTTGCACCCATTCCTCCCCACAAAGTGGCCATGACTCTTGACATTTGCCTTTAATTTTTTATTTTACCTTCAACAGCGACTACAACATCCAGAAGGAGAGCACCCTCCACTTGGTGCTCCGTCTCCGTGGTGGTGGTAAGGTCCACGGTTCGCTGGCTCGTGCCGGTAAGGTCAAGGGCCAGACCCCAAAGGTCGCCAAGCAGGAGGACAAGAAGAAGTCGCTCACCGGCCGTGCCAAGAAGCGCTGGCAGTACAACCGCCGCTTCGTGAACGTCGTGGCTGGCGCCAAGAAGGTGGGACCAAACTCGAACGCCCAGAAGGCTTAGAGCGGTTCATTTACCTCCAGTGAATGGCAGCATCTTTTCGCTTTGAAGGCGTTCTGGTCGACTGATCTGGTCGCTGGTCCCGTTGCCAGTGGCGGTGGCGCCTCTGGGCCACTCGTGTAGCTCTTTCGCCTTTGCTCTTGTAATGGAAGAACAACATGGATGCACCTTGAGCGCGTCGTCTCTCAGCCAGTCAGTCGCTCGCCTTCTCAGAATACTCTCGCGGTAGCATATTCCAAAATCAACTTATGTTAATCAAACCCCCGGGTGCTCCTCTCTCTGCATTCTCCATCGTTATCATTCTCTCTGTCTCTGAGTATGGATCTCTCTCAACTTCATCATCCTCGCACTATTAGAAGTTGTGCGACCACAGCCGTCCGTCACCTTCAAATGACAGCCAATATGCGCCATCTGTGTGAAGAGTCACGCTGATCGTTTTGGTCTTCCTGATGTCTGTCACCCTCCCTCCATACAAACAGCAAGAAAGATAGATAGAAAGCAGCCATTCCACTACGATGTACAGCGACGACTCGGCGGCCTCGGAGATCGCGTCGGACGACGAGGACCAGCCGGCGGACGGGGACGACAGCGACGTCGCGAGCGAGATCGAAGAGAGCGGAGGTGGCGGCAAACCAGCCAAGCCAGCGACTCGCCCCGCAGCAGCAGTGGTGGCGGAGCCCTCGGACGCGTCCGACGCCTACGAGGACGAGGACTGCGAGGACTACGACGATGGCTACAGCGTCGACTTTGAAGAGGACGCGCCTTCTCCTTCCAGTCCCAGTTCTCCGCGACGCTCCGCCAGCCCCACTGCGCGAGCGCTACCATCCAGTCCGTCCAAGCGACCACCAGCGATCAGCGAAGACACCGAGTACTATGAAGCCTCGTTCGAAGAAGAGAGCCGCAAGTCCAAGAGTATGAGCCACAGCGCGCGACTCGTGGTCGACCTCTCAATCCCGAACGCCAAAGGCTCGCCCACACGCACTGGTGGTGGCATCAATGGAGGATCGCTCTCCAAGCCCCCGTCACCATCCCAAAACCCCAACTCGCCGCATGTGGACCTCAAAGTGCTCTCCAAGCCCACCACCACCGTGAACAGCAGTAACGTTGCGATGGCTGGTGCAATGTCGCCACCACCATTCCAACAGGTGCCGCCACAGTATTGGTATCCGCCACCACCGCCTCACCCTGTGAGCCACGAGCTCGCCGAGGGCGAAGAGAAGAAGTTCTCGCTGCTGCTGCGCAAAGTGGAGAGCAAGTTCGAGGATGAGATCGAGGAGCTGCGCGAGGAGAACACGCTGCTGCAGTGGAAGGAGCGCGAGCTCAAGGCCGAGCTGCGCATGTACAAGGACGAGCTCAAGATGCGCAAGTCGCGCATCGACAAGAAGCGCAAGCGCGCGCTCGAGTGCCGCCGCGAGCACGACCGGATGGTCGACAAGCTCCACGCCGAGCTGCGGGACATGACTGCCAAGAGCGAGCACCTGACCGAGCTCAACTGCAAACTGGAGGTAGAGAAAGAGCACTTGAGCGGCGTGCTCGCGAGTGTTGAGAGCGAGAAGCGCGACGTGGAAGAGCGCAACCTCGCGCTCGTGGAGAAGCTGCAGGCGACGCTGAGCGACTTCCACGCGCTCAACCTGCGCTTCGAAGAGACCATTAACGCCAAGCTCGCCGCGGAGAAGCGCGTCGACGACGTGGTGTCGCAGCACCGCGTGGAGCTCCAAGTGCTGGAGCACAAGTGTCGCCTCGAGGTGGACGCGGCGCTCGAGAAGGAGAGCGCGAGTCGCGATGCGGAGCGTGTGTCGCTGCCGGAGAGCTACCGGCTGCTCCTCGAGGCCGAGAAGGACTGCTACGAGAAGCTCGAGACGGCGCTCGTCAAGCAGATGCGCGAGCTGGAGACCCAGTGCGCGCGCGACGCGCTCAAGCACGAGAGCGCGGTGGCGCAGGCGCTGGAGGCGAGGGAGATTGCGGAGGACAAGGCGGAGAAGCGCGTGGACGCAGAGCTGCAGACGGTGCGTGGCTGACTGCGTTATCCATTTCACCACCCATCCATCCATCTGGGTGTGCAGATGGGTACACTGATGTGTCGAACAGTTCTGACTCGATTTGGTTTTCTGGTGTTTGTGTGTCGTGTGTGTTGTTGTTGTCATTGCTCTGTATCTCTTCTCTTGTGAACGAACGTTTGATATGCGGATGGTAATCCATCAATCAATTGGAACTGTTAGTACTGGTTGCAGATTGCGAGAGAGCGAGACGCGATCGACGAGCAGCGCCGGGAGCTCCTCGTCTCCATCACGCGCACGAACGCGCGCATGGACGAAGAGCGCGGCAAGATGGACGCCGCGCGCGCAGCTGGCCCTGCGCAAGATGAAGCTGGTGGAGGAGCGCGTACCTGGAGGACCGGCTCGCCAAGCTGCACGACGAAGAGAGTGTGCTGAAGCAGCGCCGCGCGGAGCTGACGAAGCTCGGACGCGAGACCTTCGAGAAGTCGCGCGTGCTGGCGCAGACCATGCAGAGCTTCGTGAAGCTCAAGGGCGAGCTCGAGAAGCTCCGTGGCGAGCATGAAATCATGAAGGCGCGTGTGGCGGAGAGCGAGCGTAAGGCTCGTGATGTGGAGCAGGAGAAAGCGCATCTGGACAAGACGGTGCTGCAGCTGCAGCAGGAGCGACTGATGGTCGCCAAGCAGCGCATGCAGTCGCGCCAGTTCCTCGAAGGCGCGCGCAGACTTGAGGGCATGCTGCAGCAGCAGAAGGCGCTGGAGCTCAAGAGCGACTCACTCTTGCACATGGGCAACGAGAGCAGTCGGAGCAACAACCAGGCATCACGTTGACCTTTTGACCTTGTCGTGGCTGAGCGAGCAACATGGGCTTGTAAAGTATGGACTTTTGTACAGAAATTTGATTTATTAGCGAATTGAACGAGCGCTGCGCTGACTTTAATGATGAACTTCTTCTTTCTAAGATAGATACGGAACATAGAGTGAGACCATTTGCAAGCTCATCCATCCATCCATCTCCATCGATGCCCGTACACGCTGGGCAAGTGGATGAGCTGGATGGATGAGTAGATGCATGAGTGGGCTCTGTGGATTGAGATGGGGGAGTCTAGATGAAATGTAATACCTGGTGGTGTGCTTGTGCTCACGACGCTTGTCTACTGGTGGCCTCGGTCGTCGTCGAGGCGGCGGCGGCTGTGTTGCGCGAAAAGAATCCGCCGAAGAATGGCTTCTTGCTGCTGCCCTCTCTGTCCTTGGAGGTAGACTTGCGTACGGTCGAGGTGGACTTGCGCATGGTCGAGGCAGAATTGCGCAGTCCGACGGAGCTCGAGTCTTTCTCCGAACGCTCCGAGAGCACGCGTGGCTGCGTAGTCATGGCACGGCTGCGAACGACTGCTGGGTGGGGGAAGTGCGGCATCTCCTTCTCCTCCGCGAAAAGAGTCGAGTTGCTCGACGAGAGCGGCGACGTGGTGCTCACCGCGGACGATTCGAGCATGTCAGCGTCGCCAGAGCCTTCCTCCGCTTGTTCAGCTTTCACGACCGGAGCAATCACTTCAATATTGGACATTGACGGACGAACGAGACCGTTGTTGCTGACGAGAGACTCGCGCAAGTAGCCGAGATCGAGAGGGTTCTGCTTGAAGATCGACATCCGCTGAGTCACAGCAGACGGCGTGTGGAGTCCATTGTCGGATCGCGGAGTGACGTTGCCGCTGCTGTCAAAGCCTGGGGTGTCGCGCGGCGTGAGGTTGTTCGCGATGTACGAGCGCGGGGTGTTGCTGTCGTAGAAAGAGCGCGGTGTCTGACCTCCCTGTCTTGATCCAAAAAAGCCACCTCGCTGACTACCTGTGCGATACAAACCACCAGTATTGGACTGAGAGCTGAAGCCTCGCGAGCGAGCGTCGAGAACCGATCGCGAGGACGCAGTCGATCGGAACGAGAGGTTCGAGTTGGTAGACGACGCGCTGGAGTACGCCGACGGGGTGCCTGGGTTGTTGGCGCTGAGATACAGGTCCATCATGTTCATTTCGTTGTGCGCGATCGTCTGGCTGGACGTGACTGACGAGGTCGAGATGTCGGACATCGTGTCCATGTCCCGAGCGCCGGCAGACTTCTGGACGCCCATGTTACAAATCGAGCAGATGCGCACGTTCTTGATCGTGGTGCCAGGCACATCAACAGACTTGAACACACTGCACTTGCCGCAGATCACCTCACCACAGCAACGACAGTGGTGGCGCGGTCGGAACGTGCCGAAGTTGCGATTGCACACCGCGCAGTTCTGGCGCTCGTGGTTGGGCACCCACTGTTTCTTGTCCACGAAAGTGCACGCGTTCATCTGCTGCTTCTCGATGATCCGGCGGATCTGCACGACACTGCTGATGAGTTGGGACTCGGCTGTCTTGTACGCCCACTGCGACGGGAAGTACCCGGACGGGTCGAAGCGCGCGACGTGGTGCACACGGATGAGATTGGGCTCGGCGCGGTCAGAGCGGTACATGTAGCCGGAGAGAATCTTGGCGCGCACGAGCGCGTGCGAATTCTCGAGCGACGGGCATTCGGTGATCTCGATCGAGTTCAGGATGCGGATGTACATTTCGTTGCCGTACGAGTCGGTGATCTTGTCCTGCACTTCGAGGCAGCAGTAGTCACGATGCGAGACGAGCGGCGTCGGCGTCTTCACGGCGAACCACTTGATGCCGATATACCGGAACGGTGTGTGCGGCGTGCGCGGCACGATCGTGAACAGCACGGCGGCGTCCATGATCCCCGGGTTGAGCTTCTTCTGGAGTCTTCGGAAGAGCGCGTCGTCGTGCGCCGCGTACGCGCGTCCGATCTCGTCCAGCGACGCGTGCATGGACGCCTTGCAGCCGACCTCAGCGATATTCGATCTGTGCGCTGCCGCGGCGCTGCTGCCCGCAGTGCTGCCATTGCGCGTGTGGGAGAAGTTGCGGTAGACCGCGACCGCTTTCTTCTCGCGCACGGGGATCCACGCGTTCCGATGCGAGTCGCTGAGCGCGAACACCTGGCGGATGGACGACTCGGCCAGCTCGATGTAGCGCCGGCGCGCGTCCTCCGAGAGGCGCACGTTCGTGTCGAAGAAGCCGCGCGGCAGCGGCAGTGTCGTGGACATGCTGTAGCGTTCTTCTATCTGTCTATCGGCGTCTTGGGATGTGATCTGGGGTGTCTCGCCTGCTTCCTATTGGCGTGATGTCTCAATGCGCGCGCAGCTGCGTCGTGTGTGTTGTTGGGAAACTGACTGCCGTGTGTGTCGCGAAGAGGAGGAACAATAAATAAGAAGAAAGAAGAGCCGCTTCGCTCTTGCGTCCGCAAATGCTGTCTGTCCGTCGCCCTTCTGCACGCACGCTCGCCTCTTGAGTTTGTGGCTCGCTCGCTGTGTTTCTGTGGCGCGGCTTCTTGATGTAAGCAATCAGTCGCACCTGAGGCCTCCGCACTCGCTCACTCGCCTTTGCTTGTTTGCTTGTTTGTTGGTTGCCTCACTGAAAGAAAGATACTGTAGCCGCACTGTTGTTGTTGTTGCACTGATCCGCAAAGGCAACGTGCTTGCTTTGCGTTCAGACATCCGGAGCCAATTTTCCCAAAAGCTCTGGCTCGCGTGCGTGCGGCACTGTGCTGGTGTGCGCGCGCGGACAGCCCAGGATCTTTTGGAACCGACCGACCGCAGACTTTGGCACGACCGACCTAAAAAGAACCCTGGAGGCACAGTTCAGGCACTGTGCCAGCGCGGATGGTACAGATGGTACATTCCTCTCACATTTGATTCAATTTGAAGAAGGTTGGTGAGATTGATTAACAAAGTATATACACATGTACAGTAAGTAGTCTGATTAATGTATGGACCATTTGGATACCCTCTCGAATATGATTTTTAATGGGACATGGCAAATTTTTGCTCCTGGCCAAAGTCTTTAAATCCACTTTTTGGCATGCACGTTTTTAGCCGAAGCTCAGACAATTTTAGGAGTTATTCGTTGCTGTTTAGATATATTCGTCCAATCAGCGTTCAGAAGAGCTGTGATGCGTCGCGGTTTTAAAATTCGCTGTTGTTGAGAGGGTTGCCATACAAATTTCATGTTTTGCCACTGGCCACGTCTTTCATCCACTCAAGGGTACACACATATTAATAAAAACAGAGTGATTGTCACACACTGATGTATCGGATTTTCCTTAATTCCATCACCTTAATGTGTTGGCTGGCCATGGACTCCGCCACATCAGTCACTAAGACACGCCCCTCTCTCCAGACACACTTTTAATAACAGTAGTTTGTGTTGCTAGCGTCTCAGTCGATACAGACAAAAAGTAGGATGTCGGCAACGGCAGTGATATCGCACCAAGTTTAAAATGGATATGTGGTGCATTTTGTATTGAACGTATTGGTCAACCGCAATGATCTGGAAGATCCTTTCACTGAGAGCCGTAGCTAGTAGAAATGATCGCTACAGGCAGCACGATCGCTTGCAGAGGTGAGGTTGTCCGCACTCCAGACATGGCTGTCGCTGACGCCACGCCATTCAGAGACTTGGACAGTGACTGATTGAGCACCATCTGGACAATGGGGAAACTTGAGGCCACTGTTCGGGTGGCATCCACCATTCCTACAACAATGCGCAAAAGCACTTCAGGATGCCGCGCATCACGACCTCGACTGTTCCGTTATGTACGGACATGTTGCAGTGGCGAAGTGGTGGTGGGTTTCCAGGGAGTGTTGCAGGGCGTCGATTATATATTTGTGTGCCCAGGACACAAACCCATGTTAGGCACACGCCGAACGTGCAAAACCAAAAGAGAAGAATACTGTAGGTTGTAGCGGCCGTCGCTACCATTGTAGGAATTAGCCACACGAACTTAGATGCGTCGTCCTTGAGAACGAGAATGTACTCGTGTCCGCTGGTGGCTTTGCTGACAAAGAGATAATTCCAATGAATCAGCTCGTTTGGCGATCTGCGTGGAGCGATTCGCCCAGTTGCCTCAATATGGAACCAGATCTCGTCAACGCGCAGATCGACCACTGCTTCACAAACCCTTCACCGATCACGCAGACATGCATTTGCAGTTCTGCGTCTTCGCTAGAGATCCAAATTCTCCCATCTTCCACATACCATTGTTTTGCTTCAGCACTCGCTGGAGATTCCCCCTTCCACTTCAAAAGGCAGCTCGCCCTCTAGAGCGCGCACCTGAGAAGCAATGATCGAGGCAAGGGTTGGCCACTCGAAGTCCGGGGTCAGCCCTCCAAAATGGCTGATCATTCTTTCAAAGCAGCTAAACTTAGTCGACTTGGTACCAACTAACGCTGGCGACGTTGCCAATTCAACGGCAGAATAATGTTTAGTAGGACAGAACGCGATATCTATCGATTCACCACTTAACTAAGCAACATAATTTTTGAAGCAATGTAAAAAAGATTATTTTCTTCGCTCGATTCAACTTTCTGAGATAATAAACTGAAACAAAATGCTCCAGAAATAGTTCCAGAAGGAGTCTTGAACAATACATTTATTCGATCATGAGGAACACTTTGGATTCCGTGCGAGAAAGGTTCCCACTTTAGCCCACCCATTCTCACTTTGAAGTATGGGACAACACGGAAGGTCTTAGACGCGACTAGGGATCAGTTCCCAATTCCACCACATTTAAATCTTCACAACTCACAAACTTGGGGATAACAAGTCACTTGGTTTTCTTCATAGCTCTGCATAAGCAAAAGCATCGCGAGTTCAAGAGCCCGCAAGAGTTGTTGAAGTTCTCCGACGCGTTTACATGTCTTGCGCACGACAGACCCACGGCGCTCACAATAATCACCCAGACATCCACCAGCGACTGCATAAGCATGCTCTCGTAAACAACAACGGTTCCACAATAGAAAATGATCGGGTGTCGCAATCCGGGGTGTGCTTGATCGCGCCACACACCTCAGCAGCCACCAATGCCGCATCCAGTCAACTACAAGAGCGAGATCCTTCCTCGTCGTCTCACAGCTTCGCGCATACAAGAGTTCAAACCGCCAAAGAAATGCTCGAAAGCTGTCCAAAAATCTGTTCAAGGATTTGTACAACAACGAATATCTCCTCTCTCAAGTGTGAGAAGCCAGGGCGTCTACGATAGAGTTTGCGGTTGATCCTGCTTTACTGGAAATGCTGCACACGATAGTTTTCGCTCTCCAAAGTTGCTGCCACATATTCATCAACAAGCAACGCGTTCGTCGCTGAATGACGTCAAATACGGAGATGAAAGTAATGATCAACAATGAATTGTATTCAACAATGAGGTGAAAAATCGATCGCTTCGTCATCACATACTGCTTTACTACCACATTGTGAATGTTTCTACTTGGGTCTTCACATGTAGAAATTTCTCTGTGTTCTAATTAGTGTGACAAACCAACATCCACAAAATGCACTACCGCTTAAATGAACATAGTCACTCGAAATTGGCGTCTTCAACATGAAATCGTTCAAGCCTCGAAGTTGGGAATTGAACTGGCTGACGACAAGCACGCCACAGCTCGAGCCGTCGATTTGCAAGGGTTTGTCGACCCAATCCTTCATGACAGTCGGGAACAGCACGCTCACCTTTTTCTATAACAAAGGTCTGTACATTTCGCCACACGCTGTTCTTTGCTTTGAAGAATTCCAGTACTTGGGTCATCGCGGCCTCTCGATCGTTACGTGCGATGAAGTTGAGTGCAGGAACCCCTCCCCCAGTCGGACTCGCCACCAGCAAGCTCCTCACACACAAAGTTCATGATGCTCGTTAATATTGTTGCAATAGAGAATACTGTCGTAGAGAGAACGCTGAACGCACCCGTAGGAAAGCCGAGGTTAATGGTTGCGCGCGTCCAATCCATGACCAAGCACTCTCCCCATTCCTCAAAGTAGCGTTTCTGGACAGCGGTCTGCATGATTATCCCTCACGTCACATTGCGTTGCTGGTCCTGCATAATCATGGTTTCGTTTCCCTTGACTTGAACGAAGGCTTGCAGCAAGTTTTCTAGTTGTTTGTCAGTTGTGTGGTCGCCGTTCATTCTGCGAACAAGATTCTGAATTGTTGCGATGAAATGTTCATCCTTGCACAAAAATAAGAGATGACAGAGTAAGAAATTACGTTTTGACCATCCGGTGGGTAATGAGAACATACCTAGTTTGCCCGACAGGAATGCGTTGACGCGCCTTAATTATTTTCGTATTGCAGATCAGGGAGCTCGCCATAATCTAATTCAAGACATCTCAAGCTCTCTAAATGACGTTCTACAATTGTTCGCAGATCGACAATGTTCATGATCACCAAACATCCCAACCAGAATGTGTTTGCATCCTGCCCCGACAACTCCGACTTCGAAGTAGCTTACAATTCCTCAGCTCACCTGTGTGGTAGAAGAAGTAGTGCATGACGTGTGACGACTTGCTCGACGCGTTAGCGGTCAGTACAGTAGTGGTACAGGTAGGACATCCCTTTCATAGATAATATAAAAAGGCAAACAAAGCTATAATTGGCGAAGCGGATTATATTCAGAAGACGAATTTAAGTATACGCTTAGAATTCTGTCCACTCTCCCCCTTTTTATAAGAACACCTTTAAAACACCCTCGAAGAGATGAGATCGCTTGCAACATCGTTGTTACAATCGTGCTGAAATATTTTTCAAGCGCAAATGCAGTACTGTCAATATCGTATTAATTTTCAGACTCTGTCAGTATGGGAGCAAAGTCTTTACAATAGCAATTGTTTGGAACACATATAAAAGCATGTGATTTCGCTAACAGATACGGGAGCATCACCACACTAACACCAAAAGTGGCACATTACTATTAGGGCCGATGCAATTCCTATGAGGATTACTAAATTTGTCCGTTCACTGAAAAACACAAACCATAAATCCGTCAGTATACAGAAAACACAAAACAAGACGGAAATGACAAAATATCCTCCAGTTAGGCTCCAAGGGGCAGTAATTATTACAGACTGCGTGGAGCAAGCACCTTCCATTTACGCGAATCGACGTTCACGCGAGAGTAAACAGATGTACGTGATTACAAGGAGGATCAAACATAACATCGACTTTCATTTTCTGAATTAAATCTCGTTCGGTTGGAAATGACGTCAACGTTCTTATAATTGAGAACTGTCTTTACTCGGACAGAACGTGAACAAACAGATTGCTTTGTCAACAATGGCCAGGACAAGCCTGGCACGATTTTAATGTCATCACCACATGAAACCTCTCTTTTAATAGGCGTGTTGTATGCTGTTACTGAAAACGAACTGTCTAAACTACAGACCTTGCAAAAAGCTGGCTTCTCTTTTTTTTATTCTAGTGTTGGACAGTTTCGTTGCTCTGACGAAGAGTTGCAGCGCGATATCTCGACATACCATAAATATTAACACCTCACGCAAACACATTTCATCATGCAGTTATTTTTGTATCAGATGCGGGGCATTAAAAAGCAAACGTGCTCATAGGATTAGTTCAACCCAAGAAGCGCAGCCTCTGATATGTTTGCTGCCTATAGTGGTAATTCTGAGTTTTTCTGTAGGACGAAGGGCTAAAAATGAAATCGTTTGAAAAGGAAGGGGCAAGACTTCGCCAAATAGAAGCAACCATAGGTCGATACTCTCTAGTTTATAAACACAGTCCAGCACTAGACTCGATTAGGAGGTGTTTCACTTCTATGATAACAACAGAATCACTCGAGATCTCTTTATTCCGGCTTTTCACAAGTCTGAAATAAGCTGATTAGATTACTCAATCACTCATTCCATCTGCTGATGTTTTTGATCAGCATAAGAGAGCATCGACATTTATTTGCATGATATATCCAGAGTAAAAGTGCTCTAGAGCCGAACATTGTCTACCAGGCACTGCTACATCACACATATCCTCAATTCATCTCATTATTCACCCACAACTACGCACGCAGAAAAACTTTAACAGGAGAGCAATGGCTTGCACGGCATCCACATGTGTTGCTTTGTGGGTGACGCGTTGGTTTCTTGCAGCTTGTACGGTTGGTCTGTGCATACAAAATGCAGCAACAATATTCACTGGGAAATGGGTCAAGGTCGAGTGTTGAGCGCGGCCACCGTTGTATGTCGACTTATCTGCTTCTTTGTGTCTATAGGCGGAAGAGAGCAAGCGAGCGAGCGAGCACATCAGTCGGATAAACACGTTCTAGGAAGTAGTGAGAAGCCAACTTGGAGCGCGATGGGGTGGCCTGGATTACTATATGTGAACCCTGCTGTTGGGTGAAGCTATGCTACCATTGAGCGCTTATTCGCGTATAGAGGTGATGCTTTTTCATCGCGAATCGCTAGGCTATTGCTCTTCTTTGCTACCGGTTTCACGACAGAGATAATATGAAACCATTTCCAATCCAGCGAAATATGATCAGTTTGGCAACTGGTAGGTAGTTGCAAACAAGCAACAGAGTTCATGAGACGAACAGGAGTGCATAACTCAAATCAATCTCCCACTTTGATCACCTTAATCTTCGTTGTATATATTGTGAATGAAGTTGTATTGAATGCCAGTTTGTCTTTTCCCCGTCGCTCAAACTTCGTCTATCAGTGTTGTGGAGGCTGATGACAACATTCACAGCCGCGATAAAAACAACAACCGCACCAGCTTTTGCATAACCCATATACTCGCTTATTGAGGGGTTCTTTCATTGTGACAGCTCACCTTGACGCGAACTGAGCCGTCGCCATACATTCAGACGTGGGATCGAGGGGGGAGTGCAGCAAAACAGTGATCTCTTGGATGCTGGCAGCGCACTGGCAGCGACGCGAGCAAAACATCCTGTAAGACGACACTTTACGGATGCTGGCGGGGTTCGGACGAAGACATTAGCGGGATGCATAACACGACGGCGCTCTTCTGGATGCTGATGGTGATTTTCGATGTGATGATTGACCTGTAGTCGCGGTACCTTGCAGACATCAAGTCGAATATTCTAGAACCAGTGGATATCATATTGTGATTTTTCTGTAGCATGTTCTTTTGTCTATTCGACCACATTAATTTTGAACCTCTACTCTTCACTCGAGTTTGTTCCATTCACCTGTTTTACAAGCCGGGGTTGTCATGGGTTGTGTTTTTCCTACACACAGCGCCGTGCCTTCATGGGAAAGCTCTGGATTTTATCATGACCATGAGATTCCATTTGAAAAGTGTGGTTGTGATAAGTAGAAGTGATGAGTTAACAACGAACTGCAGCGTAAGAAATTTGGCCGTGACTGTTTTGGAGCGTGGCAGACACCGGATATTGCCAAATTATATAGATAGCTGATCAGTGTACTACTCTATGTTTGCACGCAGTGAAGTTTGAGTCGGTGGACTTTATGAACGGATTCCACCAAATACAGTTGTCACAGGTAGTCTAATATTTTAGTGAATATTGCCGCATGCTCATCTTTGGCCGTGCGTTGCGCGCTGACGGCTTGCTTGCGCGACGCATAGAACATCGCATTCCGCCGAGGTACGTTGCGTATCTGCTGATGCTCTTGTGGTCAGCCTTGTCATTCGCGTAATTTGTGTTGGTGAGCGTCTCGAGAGTGATTAAGTTGTTCTCATTCATAATGATCCTCAAACAGAGCGCGAAGCCAGCGGTACGCTTAAGATAGTACAATACACGTTTGGCTTTTGCGTAGTGTTTGGATTCAAAGCAAGACAGATGCTGTCCAACTCCTCGCACCAGATGTGTGACATCTGGGCTTCATACCAAAACAGATCATTCAATGCTCTCTAGCTTGCGGTATGGCATGACGTTCATTTGCGGCTTGGTCTACTTTTTATCTCGACCATCATCCTTCTCTACTTCTGGAGTAATTTCATGTTGGAGCCAGCCATGTATTATCGTTTTCGAAGCGTATACACATACTGCTGTTGGCTACACATGATGTCGTGTTCATTGACAACGACAACAACACCGAGCAGGTACTTGCACGGGCCGAGGGAAGTCAGCTCGAACGTTTCTTTCAGTTGCGCCCCAACTTGTTTACACAGCTCGAACTGTCCGAGCAACAGCAGGTCGTCCACGTAGACAGTTCGGGACATATCCGTCGCATCTTCCACTTCTCGTGTGTAGAGACCAAATTCGGATTCCAACCTGACGAAGTTCACCTTTGTCAGATACGCGTGGAGCGTCTTGTTCCACACTTGTGGTGCCTGGTTGAGGCCTTACAGGTGCTTCACAAGCCGGCAAACGGATGCTTATCTGTTCTCCTCAAAGACTTGCGGCTGCTCCGTGATCACCTCTTCTTCTAAAGTGCCGTGCAGGAAGACAGTCTTGACGTCGTTTTGTAGCCGATCCACTCTCTCTTCTTTGCGAAGTACACCATTTTAAGGTCAAATTGGGCAAATCTCAATTTAATATGATCAAATTCAGACACATACTGATCAACATCCCCTAAAAAAATATATGTAAGGATAAATATAAACATTAATTTTTGGAGTGAATCATGTGCGAGCTGTCGCTGCCAATGTAAACGCACCCTAAAGATTTACAGCTGGACCGCGAGAGCGATCTCTCACTTTGAAAGTAACTCAGCACCAGCACACCCACCAGAGACGACGATGTGCATGATCCAAGCCGCTCGCCAATGGAGAGACCAGGGACTCGACACCATCTGCCACAGCGACCACTCAAAAAATGTTGTGTTCCAAGTTTTGTCGCTACATTTAATTGTTCATGACAAAGTATTTCAGTTAAATTCAATGAAGGTCGGATCCTAACTTGCTGTTACTTTAGAAAAGTAAATTGACAATTCAAGCCTATTATTCACACCTCAAATCCAATTAAGAAATGATCAGTTCCTGCTTTAATAAGACTACATCTCCTACGGCGAACCAGGTGCTGGTTTCTCGTGCGCGTGCTCGCCAGCGCTTGGTACGTATGTGATGAGCGCAACAGGCAAGCAAGTCTGTCGAGCCGCTCGCGCGCAAACTGCAAAAACACGGAAAGCACGGAAAGCACGTCGGAGGAGCAAC